>CAAE01015000.1:830588-903088 GCA_000180735.1 Tetraodon nigroviridis
GTATCACCTGAGATCCTGCGGGTTTTACCAGAGCTGAGTTATACCGAGGGCGCGGCAAAAGAGACCTCCGTTAATCCAAGTGAAAGACTATCTGAGGTGTTCGAGCAGCAATGGCAGAGTTACCCATCGGTGACCGCTCCTGGGATGGCAGCATGTGCTAAGGGGAACGTCGTTATTTCAGATCGGTGTCGGGTACCAGACACCGACAGACACCTCAGCTCGGTACCCGGGTGGACCAATGCTGCGTGGCAGAACTTCAGTTCGTATCTGCGGAAGCCAGATTTGTTTCAGATACCTGTGTCCAAGACTTCAGACGTCCTGTTCCCTGGACAAAAGCAAGAAGTGGAAGGCATTGTTGACAGTGTCAGCCTATGCATGTGATCTCCCGAGGAGGTTCCCACTGTTCCTGTTGACCTGGTGTCAGAGGGTTGTTTGACCAGCCAGGATTCTGCTGTCACGTCATCCGTGGACGGAAGCGCTGAAGGACACGCTGGCGTAAGAGCTTCACTACAGAATGATGAACTAGGGGATTTGCTGATCAGGACTGGTGAGATGGACACAAAATCCTCTCCCTCATCGGCTGACCTCCGTGCAGAGTTGATCGTGAGCATTACGTCTGCAGAGCCAGCTGTGAGCGGTTCAGATTCGGTCGACGCTGAGTCTAAGACCAAATGTGATGCTTTCCAAGTGTCCAGATCCCAGGAAGAGATAAGCGTAGGGGAAGAAGAGGACACAACTAAAAAGGATCTTGAGAGCGCAAGGGAGGCACACAGGGGAAACTCCAAAGGTCTGAAGCCTCCGCCTAAAGCATCTCAAGAGGCTGGGAACACAAGCGCAAGGACCATGAAGCAAGAGATAGCTCTGAGTTGAACGTTGATATCCATGCAAGGGAAACACAAAAACGCAAATTTGTGGAAACTGTCGAAAAATAAGAAACTAAAAGCTGCTCCTGTGGGTTTGACCCCGGCAGAGGAGAAAAGATCAGACCATGAAAAGGTTCCGATGAAAGTGGAAGCTTATGGTATGAGGAGGAAAATGGAGCACTGGGATTTAAAACCCGTTATCAGTAAATGTGGACGGGTCTTAGTTCCCCACGGCTCTGTCGATATCTTTGAGCAGATAAAGGATTTGAGGAATGCCGCGCAACCAGGAAATGACCTAAACTGTGAAAAAATAACAGCTACGTCAGCAAACGTCAATGACGTGAGTAAAATGGAACAAGATTCTAAAACGGAGACGACACCAATGGGTGACGACAATCAGCATCAGACTGTTGCCAGTCATGTCTCACCTGAAGACAGCGTTCTACAACAAGCGGATAACGAAATTGAGCGTTTATCTTTGAGTCCACAGAGCAGCGGAAGTAAAAGTGCGGACGCTCCTTCCAGACCTGGGCGCTTTTCTCCTGAAAATCCTGCGAAAAGAATGGAAACTCTGATCAGTAAACTGAAATCAGTTCTAGGAGGGAAGAGAAAACCTGATCCGTGGGAGAAAATGACAGATCATCCTGATAATGTAGAGCTTTGTCTCAAGAAGGGCAAATTTGAGGGTGATTTGGGGTCCCTGAAAAGTGCCGTTGAGGCTTCGGGGGGCCCGGATGCTGCCGCTGCTAAGGTGGGATTGTCCACCCTGCTGTCAGTGGACCCCCGTTTTGCATTTGCCTTAGGCCTCACCCCTAGAACGATGTCAGATAAGACGGGCAAAGCAGAGACTGTAAGAACAGATCCCGAGGAGACAAAGGACGCAGCCGTGTCAGACGGTCAACAGCAAATCAGGCAGAGCCCTCTGTCCATTTTTCCACAAAGAGGACGGCTTAAAATGCTCCGAAAACATCAGGGTACCTCAACAGAGAACGTGAAAGAGCAGTGTAAGTTCTCCTTAAAAAGGAAAACATCCAAAGGCCAGTGTTTATGTCTTTAAATGTTCTCAGTGTCACTCATGTCCAGTTCTCTTTTCTGTCCTTTGTCCTCACAGGGTGGATACATTTTCAAAGCCCAAATCGCCTTGAACGCAAAGACCTCAGAAAGAAAGAGGACAATCCTGACAGGGGGACTGCAGAGCAGAGAAGTTCCTGCTTCCCTACAGATGGGCTGAACTTGCTGGCCGATTTGGCACTGTGTGCCACGTCCGATCAGCTCCCATCACAACCAGAACAAGCTCAAAAGAGGAGACCGAAGAGTTCAAGTTGTAAAAATGCTGATTCGGTTGCCGAACACAAGTCGGTTCTTCACGCTCTTCTCAGACAGCCTGCTGCTAAGAAGTTTCTTCAGTGCCCTCCACCCATCCAAAACGCCAGGGACGGCAAACTGGCTGGTCTGATAACTAAAGAACATGCATACTCCATGCATCCATCTACCTCTCTACTGCTGGGCTTTTCAAGCATGCCGGCCCAAGTCTACCCTTTAAGTGGCTGCACCAGGCTGCTGTACCGCCACCAGACCCTAAGCCTTCCTTTGGACCAGGAGGACAAAAGCAACCACCAGACTCCAGAATGCATCGAAATCCAGGCGCAAGAAGGGAAAAAGTTCAGGCATTCCCGTAGCTTTGTTATGAAAGACGGATCTGTGCAGGTTACAAAGCGCTGGAAAAGAAACTATGACTTTGGTCTGGACAGCAAGTTCTCCAACGACCCTCGGTGTAGGACCATCTGTCGAGCCTTACATGGGTATGTATGACGTTGTTTTCGGTCAAGTTCAGTAGTTTTACTTGGAAATAAGTTATTTTATCCTCTCTTTGTGACAGTCCGTGGAACTTTTCAATTAAGGACACCAGTGACCAAGTACGGCTCATCTTCCACCTTTGGGTCGCTCTGTTCTACAGCCGCTCAACGCCCAGGTTCTTTGATTTGGACTCCAAACCATCTTGCATGGAAACATTAACTGGATCAGTACCAACACTACCACTTGATGACCTTCAAAACAGTTCATTTGCTCCCGAACGAAATGTCAAAGGCAGGTCGGACGCTTTGATTTCCCCATCTTCTGACCAAACCCCAAATGAGATGCCCATCTGGGACCAATCCGTAGTTTTGGATTTGTCAAAAAAGAATTCCCATTCAGACGTCTCTTCCTCCGTTTCACAAGTCATTCCAATGGAGACTTGTGAAACACTGAACACGCCCATGGAACTACCTACCAACACCCCATTTCAGGTTTGTCCCAGGCTTCTAATTTCATTTATTTGACAAGGAAATGTAAAAGGAATATAAAATAATTGCATTTATCTTATATCAACTGTCTTCTTTCTTTTCCCAGTCTTATAGAAATGTTTACTCTTCAGAAATGATCAGGAAAGCGAACAATATCGGGAGCACCCATGACAGTAAGACTCATTCCACTTTACAAGGCGATACATCTGCTCATCCAGAAACGGCCGGTTTGAGAAGCAGCAGTGTATCGAGGGGGGGCAACAGTGAAAATACACTCAAACGTTTGTTGGACGAGAGAGATGAGGAAGCGTCTGGGGTTGGTGAGAAAAAAAATAACAGCCAAGATGTGAGCATGGAACTCGATCCCCAGCTGAGTCCAGCAGGCAACGCTTCTTCCAGCGTAGGCAACAATGGAGACCTTTTCGGAAAAGAGAAGCAGCTTTGTGAGAAGGAGCCTGAAGTATTTTCAACGAGCCATGCCAATGAAGGCATGGATTGTTGTCCATCAGAGGACTCGGGGAGCAACGATCCGAATCCAAAAGGAGACACGACCAGTTCAAACCTGAAAGCCGATTTAGATGATCAGTCATCGGCGATGACGTCAGCTCAGTCAGAATCAGCAGAAAAAGGTCCTGTTAGGGAGAATAATCGCCAATCCCCGCAGATTTTCTGCTTGACTGATGTGCAAGACCAACAGTTGTTACAACACGATGGCCCAGATGTGCCAGGCAGCGAAGCAGATGGCAGTCAGCAAAGAAAGCAGGTGGCGGAAGAGCCACATTCTGAGGAGGCAGCATTAATCTTGACTAATCAGAACACTGTGGTATTAGATGGGTCCATTGTGCAGACAAACGGTGATAAAATACAAGACCGATGTGACGAAACCAGAAAGGGGTCAGAAATGAACGACAGTCGTGTTCCATACGCTCCACCACATGACCCAGGCTCAGATGATGTGGTTGATGAAACCCAATGCCACAAAAAGACGCCATTAATCAGCGAAACTGCTTCTTCATCAACCACAGACATACAGGATGCCTCTTGTCAGAAGGAAGCAAAGCCCAAACTGTCTGATAGCACAGTCTCATCGCCGCTTCATGATGACCGCTGCCCCACCCCAACGCTGGATGAGGAACCGTATCAATACACACCATGTTCTGGTCCCAGCAGTAGCAGTACCAGCTCTACTTCCATTGTCACTGGTGGTGAAACCCTCACACCTGTGAGTCAGAAATTTGCAGACCAGCGTTTGCTAGTATTAAAACCAAAGATACCTCATAACAAAAAACACAAGGCTGGTAAAGCAGTTAAAAGCGAAGCAAACCCGCCCCCGTCAGCTTCTGCAGTTATGAAATGTAAGGACAAGCTTCTCTCTGCACAAAACCGCACAGAAGAATACAGCCAGATTGGTGAAAAACCTTGTTTTCAGAGAGAAAAACCACAGAGCATCACTGCAGGAAAGAGTACCGTTCTCTCTCTTAGCTCTTGTCTCTCTAATAGGTGTTTGCAACCCTCTAAGCCAATCACTGACAAAGATGGACCCAAAAAACCGCCACAGACCAGCGTGGAAATGCCTTCATGCAGTCAGTCTCTTGCCATCCCTGCAAACATAACTGAAAGTGATAAAACTCAAGGACAAAGCACTTCCAGGGACCCCAAAATTGAAAACTCTAAAGTTAAACTATCCAAAACCTCCATTAACCCAAAAACTCCTGGACTCTCTGAAAAAAGGACGAAAAACCTTGAAGAACAAGATAAAAAATGGCAAATTAGAGAGGAAAGCAGTGCACACCCAACAACAACAAGCTTGTCAAACTCGGATAGAACAAATCATCTGCCTGCAGATCTTCTGCGCCAGATCAAAAGACGGGATACCTCGGAATTAAAAAGAGTCGTACAGATCATTGGAAAAGAGCCCAGAAAATGCTCAGAGACAGACGAGAAGCACGTGGATGCGTCATCACGTCCAAGTGTAGATCACAGCGATGGAGCCCTCCTGGATGACGCTTTCTGTCGGGGACCGCAAGCTTCGCTCAGGTGTACCATCTTCAACTCCAGCCGAAAGAGATCCAGCACCTTTTTGGAGCAGATGTCCAAGAGGTGTTTACAGGAGGATCTCACACAGGCATCGGTAGAAGAGGAGTGCCTTATCTTCTCGGAGCAGATGAAACAGGTCCTAAAGAGGAGTAAAGAGAAATCGATCCACGGCCGAACGCCAGACACACGCGGGAACTTGCACCTGTTTCGCTCCAGCTTTGCGGCTGCTCGCTGCAGTCTGCAAGGTCAGGAGGGCGACCCGCCATCGTTTGTCGGACTGAAAATCACAGTAGACGTGTCTGAGAGGACGTCACAGACCGACACCAAAGAGGAGGAGATGAGCACCTCAGTCAAACATGCTGGGGTCTCCGGCGTGAGAGCGGGACGTGCCAGGCTGGATACGGGGAGGACGGACGATGGCAGAAAAGGCCCAGTCAGGCAGAAGGACGTCAGAACGGACAGCGGTCACCCAAAGACTGAGCCCGGTCACCTTTCCAACGCCTGTGTGAAACAGGAAAGTTTTCCCAAAAAGACAAAGTTAGATGGGAAGAGCTGCAGTAAAACAAAGTACAGGTTCTACATACTGGCGACATCAGATGATCCTTGCTTTGAGAAGACCAAGGTAAGATGTGTTTTCATCAAATCCTGAAAGCGGCTAATTAATCAGCCATATCTGCCCTTTCAGGCACGTTTGCTTACTCAAACTGAAATTAGAAATTGAAAGGAGGCACATTCGAGGGCAAAGAGAAAACCATAGTGATCAAAATCTCATGTCTCATCATCATCTTTTCCTCCACTATTGGACCAGTTTCAGTGTCGATGCAGCGTAAAACGGCCGTTTAACGTTGATGGTTTCTCGCAAGGTACAACTGGAGGCTCAGGGCCACACTGCAGTGCAGCCGTCTGAGTTCTTTCTCACTGAAGAAGCTTCCTCAACGCTCCTCATCATCCTCAGGAATGAAGACATCGCAGAGCACATTTGTGAGGTATGGCTGTCGGTGGGAAAAAATACAAAACAGCCCCCTAAATGACTGCCTCTGCTCTCAGGTGCCGTATCTGCTCAGCCTGAAGAAGTGTCCCGGTGTCCAGTTTGCTGGAATCGATGAACCAGACGATGTCGTGAATCAGATCCACCAGGAGCTCTTTGTGAGGGGAGGCTTTATAATGTTTGACAGAGCAGCTCTGGAGTCCCTCAGACTGCGTACGTACCTTAACGTTGTCTGACTGTCGTGTTTAAAAGCCCAAAATGATTCACTCTGATGTCACTCGTGATTTCTGTGAATTTAAGGTGACATGAAAATACTCTCAGACATTCTACAAGAACTGAGCAGAAGTGGGCGGTGGAAATGGTTCTTGCACTACAGACACAGTCGTTGGCTAACAGAAAAATCAAGGTAGGTTACACCGATAATATTGCCAAAAATCTTGAGGACAAACAAGTTTGAAATTGTTAGTCCACCCTCTATTTTTCTCATTTTTCTCCGTTTTGCTTTTGTCTTCTGTCCAGGCTCAGTGGGGAGGCAAGAGAGAAGAAGAACTTCATCAGCTGGTGCCAGGAGGCTGGAATCCTGGAGGTCCTGCCGTACCACGAGTGTGACCGTTTGTCCAGAGATCAGCCCGACTACCTGGCCTGTTTGGTCCGTTTGCAGGTCCAGAACGTTTCCGCTCGCTACCCTATTTTTATAACTGGTGAGACAAATACCACACTGATTGAACCTTGCCACAAAGAGAGAATATTTCCAAACGTATAGTTAAGTGTGCTACTATATTTTTATCTCATTTTTTTTCTCCCTCTTGCAGAGATGACAACAAACAGCTCGTTTGGCACGAATGGAATTTTAACACTGACTCTGAGCTCCTTCCTCACGTGTAAAACTTTTCTAGTATGACCTCAAAGACAGAAATGGACAGAGTGAAAACTGATCATTTAAGGACACAGCAACTCGCAAGAACTCAGTAAACGTAGAAGTATACCAGTGATTAAATGATCTTAATTTTCTATATCTATGTGTCATAAGTTCTCATGCAATCATTTATAGTTTGTGTTCACATGTTTATGTATATTGAAGTCAAGGCTCCAGTGTTATTAGGACAAGCAGCTACACTGCATACATTGGCCACAGTTTACACAAAGTTTCTTATATTATGTTGGCAAATAACATTTTACAATATATATATTTTGTATCTTAGAACAATCATAACTGTAAAGATTTGCTGCACAGTTACTAGAGTTTATTTATTGCAACAGCTAATTTAGACAGTTTTCGGGTGCATTGTTTGAGTGTATGTATGGTTGTGTTTTTGACTGATTAACAGTTTATTAACAATTTAGAATTGTCATGATTGACAGGATTCTTGACTGCATTAACTGGAGGAATAAATAAATGAATTCCAAAACACTTTCTACATTAAAAATAAATTGTTCGTATAAAGAATGCACTAGAATTATTATAAACATATTTAATGGTCTGCTAAAATTGAAGTTTCTATGAATGAAACCGGATCGTTCATGTAAACATGTAACTTTTTTATTGAATTTACGTAGGGAAATGCTTTTCTTCAGGGGCACATTGGCCATAATTTTACACAAAATAAACGACACGGCGCCTGGAAAGTCATAGGAGGGGAAAAAACACCTCAAAAACGACAAAAATCGGAATGGTTTTTCAATATTTACCGAGACAGAAACTTTTCCGGTTTTCTGCGCAACGTCTGCGCTTGACGAACCTCTCGAACACACCGAGAAGCTTTTGGAAAGAAGGATTTTTGCGCAAACGCGATCTGGATTCCGGGGTTGGGCCTATCGATGGAATCAAGATGGCGACTCTGGCGAAAGCGCCAACATATTTACTGAAATAGATGTCAAAAATTCACCGCAGTGGCGGGTTTTTTCTACCCTTCGGGGTTTCTGTGAAATATGAAGACCGGTAGCATGGTTTGGAAGAGGAACTGACCGGATTTAATACCGTAACAAACTCAGCGAGATGTGCGAGAGCTATGCCCGCTCGCTGCTGCGTGTTTCGGTGGCGCAGATCTGCCAGGCGCTGGGCTGGGATGCGGTTCAGGTTACTGCGTGTAATCTGCTCTCTGATGTGTTGCATCGATACATACAGCAGCTAGCAAGGTCCTGCCATCGGTACTCTGAACTCTGTAAGTGGTCTTTTTAGGAGCCAAATTACTTTTCGAAGCCACGAACCAGAAACGGTCGATCACGTTGTTTTGAATGGTGGCGGCGCTGGCGCCCCCTAGCCAAGCCCGAGATGTCAAAAAAGTACACAAACAGCTCTCTCTGTGGGCTTATTATTTGGGCCAGCTGGTTGAATTACTGTTTAAACCTCATTAGCACTGCGTTTAATTTTTTTGTTTTGTTTTCATATCTGCTAAATAAAGCTGTAGTTCTTAACATTAGCAGCTTCAGGTTGATGTAAACAGTGTTGCTCCACTACCCAAATCTGTGTTGACCACAGTCACCGGTGTGTTGTCAGACTGTATTGGTTGTGTTTATGATTGTCACAACACTGGTTTGTGAAATAGAGCCTGTGCGGAGGATGAATTGTGTGTTTTTGGTTCTGAATTTCAGATGGAAGAACGGACCCGGTGCTAGATGACGTGAGCCAGGCTTTCCGGTTACTGGGGGTGAATCTGGGCGAACTGGAGGATTATGTCCACAACCTGGAGCCTGTGGCTTTCGCCCACCAAACGCCGCTCTTTCCTGTCAGCAAAAACAACCTCCTGCAGTTTCCCCAGCCTGGAGCCCGGGATGCAGTGGAAAGGAAGGAGTATATTCCAGATTACATGCCCCCATTGGTCTCTTTACAGGAAGGTCAGTGAATTCGTGTTTTTTAATTGAGTGTTTTCTTTTGAGTTGGATGAAACTGCATGATCACCTAAATTCAGTGGGATCGCTGTGGCAACCATCAATTGTTGCCGTTGCGTCATCATAAATCGGATTGGTTGACACCACCGATTGAGAGATTGTGTCTTTTCCTTCTAGAAGAGGAAGAAGAAGAGGTCCTGGCTGATATGGGCACCTCCGCCGAGGCCATGCAGGTTCCTCTGGAGGAAGATGAGGTGGAACTGGATGAAGACGAGACGGTCAACGACGAGAACCACCCGCTGAAGAGGCACCTGGACAGCCCCGACTCGAGCATGGGCATGATGCCCTCCAAGAGATCGCGCATGTACCCTGGTTTCAGCCCGGAATGGGCGGGCGAGCCCAGGGAACCCCTCAGTTCTCTCAACCCCCAGTGCGTCCCCCCAGGCATTCTGCCTTCCCACGACAGCCTCGCCCCCCTGTCCCCAGAGGTACCTTCCGAAGTGATCCCTCCCTTCAGACCCCTGCCCACCATTCCCAAACACTCGGATCAGAAGGGGGTTAGCACTCCTGGAAGAAGGCCCAAGGTCTCATCCCCCGGCAGACAAAGGACTAAGTCCCCTAAAGGGGTCCTTCCTGCACCCGTGGGTGGCAGTCCCATCCATTCTCCCAAACCAGCTAAGGAAAGGAAGAAGTCCCCCGGACGGACAAAAAGTCCGAAGAGTCCCAAAAGCCCAAAGGTGGGCTCGGCCAAAGCGTCGCAGCCTCCGATGAAGACAGAGACTTTGCACAAACTCCCGCTGTCCGCACTGAGCGAGAGGATGGGCAAGGAGAACATCCACATGCGCGTGAAACCGGAGGACAGGGAGGCAGCCGAGAGCCCCTTCGCCAAGCCGGAGCCCGAGAATAAAGCCATTGACGACTCCATCGACGCCGTGATCGCCAGGGCCTGTGCCGAGCGGGAGCCGGACCCCTTCGCCTTCTGCTCGGGCTCGGATTCCGACAGCAACGGGTTCTCCAGCCCCAGGAGACTGACCATCATGGAGCCGGCCACGCCCAAAGCCCTGCCCGGGATGAGCAACTCCATCAAGGACGCGTCCACGCCGCTTCACCTCCAGGCCAACGCCGGCCTGGGAAACTGGACGATGGACGATTCCATCAACGAGGTGATCCGGAAGGTCAACCAGGGGGGGCCGTCCGCACCGCCGCCCAACCAGGCGGAATACGTGTCCTCGGGGTCGGCCTCGCCGCCCACCCCCGAGCCGCTGCTCAAGGCCTTTGAGGAGAAAAACAAGCCCGTGCCGTCGATAGACATCAAGAAAAAGATGAAAAAGGAGCTCAAGACCAAACTGAAGAAGAAGGAGAAGGACAAGCCAAAAGACAAAGAGCGGGAGAAGGAGAAGAGCAAGACCAAGGAGAAGAACAAGGAGAAGAGCAGGGACAAAATCAAGGAGTTTTCCAAGGACGGCAAGATGGCGTGGAACTTTGGTCTGAAGGACGACGAGCTCTTTGCGCCGCTCGATTTTAGCTTCGCCGACGGCGCCGTCAAGGTGAAGCCCAGGGACGGAGACGCTTCCAAAAAGGAGAAGGAGAAGCACAAGGACAAGAAGAAAGACAAGGAGAAGGGTAAAAAGGACAAAGACAAGAAGGACAAGGGGAAAGATCGGAGCAAGGAGGACAGGCAGAAGCAGCCGGCGCTGGCGCCCTTCGCCCTGGCCGAGGTGGCGCCGCTGTTCAGCCCCTCCGCCTGCCTCCAGATCCCCTCCATGCTCCCGCACCTGGCCCCCCTCCTCCACGACAAGAACGCCAAGAGCAAGGAGAAGGAGAAGAAGAAGGACAAGAAGGAGAAGAAGAAGAAGAAGGACAAGGAGAAGGACAAGGAGCGGGACAAGGCCAAGGAGAAGGAGAGGGAAAAGGAGGAGAAGAGGAAGGAGAAGGAGAAGCGGGAGAAGGAGAAAGACAAGGACAAACTGCGGTTGGACAAGGTAGGTGTGAGGCTGGTTTTCTGCCTGTTGATCTGGGCTCAGGTATCATCCGCTGTTTTTGTTTGCAGGCCAAGCCGGAAGCTCCCTCAGCTTTACCGTCTCCCGTCATTCCCAGGCTGACGCTCCGAGTGGGAGGACAGGACAAAATGTAAGCGCCCGGAGGCGGGACTTCCTGTTTCCCCCTCAGCCAGCGCCGCCGGCTCACCCCTTCACCTCCTTCTGCTTATCCGTCCGCAGCGTTATCAGCAAGGTGCTCCCGGATTCGGACGCCCGAACGCCAACGCCCAGGACCCCCGCGGCCAAGACCGGACCTGGGAACCAGCCCCGGATGCCCCAGCCTCCAGCCCTGCTCCCCCCCGTGGTTCCCATCCTGCCACCGGCTCCCTCTCCGCTCCCGCCAGCTCCTCCGCCTTCATCGCTGCTCGCGCCGCCGCCCATGCTGCCTCCCTCCGGGCCCGCCAAGACGCCCGTGCGCAGCGTAGTAACCGAGACCGTCAGTGCCTACGTGGTGAGGCTTCGGGTTCGGCTCGCCGTTCCGGGTTGTCCGCCAGCGTTTTTCACGGCCCGCGGATGGCTTTTCTCCTCCCTTCATCCCAGATCCGTGACGAGTGGGGAAACCAGATCTGGATTTGTCCCGGATGCAACAAACCCGACGACGGCAGCCCCATGATCGGATGCGACGACTGCGACGACTGGTACCACTGGTGAGATCCCGCATCACTTGGCGTTCTTTTTTCCCTCCTTTTCCTTTCTGGAGAATCTGTCTTTGTGGATCCCGCTCTGGAGTCCCCGGCCGCCTCTCGTTTTTAGCTCTCTCCGTACTTTTAGAACGCGAGGGCAGCCTTCAGAAAAAGGCGTCTGTGAATTATTTATCACAAGTCTGTTTTCGCTCGGCCTATAAACGGAATTTTAAAGTCTGCAGAAATGAAAGGCAGAGCCAGGATGGGTAAATACCGAGGCTGACAAACCGTATAGGAACGCTGCATTTAAAGGAAAGAGGAGCCTTTTGGGGCACTGGTCTAGAAGCAGCTTCGCTCTGTGTTTGCGCTCCGTCGCTCCTCCTCTTCCTCCTCCTCAAACCTGGTACCTTCTCCTGTCCTGACTTGCAGGTTAATCCTATTCGGTTGGGCGTTGACACGCACCTGACCCGTGTCCCGTTTCTGTCCCCAGGGCCTGCGTCCGGATCCTCGCGGCCCCTCCCGAGGACCAGCAGTGGTTCTGTATTAAATGTTCCGGCAAAAAGAAGGACAAAAAACACAAGAAAAGGAAACACAAACTGCATTAAGACTATGCAAACGCGACAGCACATATTTAGGACTCTTTTTGGACTCTGAAGCCATGGCTGAACCTTGTGGCACTGCTGTAAAATAAAAAAAAAAAAAAGATTGTTTGAAATCGTGGCTGAAACTAACATTCAATGAATGATTTTTGGTTTTTTTCTAACGACTCCAGCCGCGACGCTTTGAAAATCTGCAAGAAGAAGAAGAAGAAAAAAAGGCTTTAATCGTCCCACGCCGTCTACGTCCTCCTGTCAACTCTGTGGATTTTTTGTCCTTTTTTTCCCCTCCTTCCTGTCGTCCCTGGAGATCCAGAACTCATCAGAACAGAACCGGACGACGACCAGCATCGATGATCTTTGCCATCCCCGCCGCCCCCGGAATCCCTCGTTCCCTTCACTGTGGTGGAATGATCATGTATATAACGACGGTGGCATCAGGTATGTATAAACGTGTCCTCCAAGCCAAGTGCGTCTTGTTCTTAGGATCCTGGTTGTTGAATCAAGTTGCGGATGTTGCTTTTTAACTCTGATTTTGTGTAACTTCTGTATATTTTTTAAATTTAAAGTTTGTATCCCCCCCCCACCCATTCATATGGACTTGTCCTGGAGTTCTACTGTAGCTGTGCTTGTAATGTAATTGGTTTTTCTGGTATTTCAATATTAAAGATGGAACTGTCTGTCTGCTCACGGACCTCACGCTCCAACTCTCATGACCGTGAAGCTCCTTGTGAAACTTTCTGTCCCTCAGTTCAGCCACATTTTGGTTGCTTTAAGTGTGCATTTAGACATCAAATAGATTGAGATTATTTTAACAAACCCAGTTTTCGCCTGAATTTTTGAATCGCGTTTCTATCCCCTCTGCAATTCCGTGTGCGGCCGCGCGGTGTCGCTGTTTCCGGAAAGAAAGGAAGTAGGGGTCCGAGCTGCTTCACCTGGTGTCACCTGAGGGATCCGGCTCACCTGCGTGTGTGATCTGCTTTAATCCACTGAAGAGTCAGCTGGTATGTCGACAGAACTTGAACTTTTACCTTTGCTGTTGACAAAGTTCTAATAATCCAGGACTGCAGGTGAGCCGTGCTGGGTCACTCAGGTCCTGGTGGTGGAGATTCTGCTGCACTTTGGAGGGAAACGTCTGTCAAAACCAACCCGCTGGGTCAAAAGGGACGCCCTTCTTCCTGATGGCTGCTAGAAATCTACTTTTGTTCTGGTAAACAAGCCCGAGGGGAAGTAGGAAAAAAAAAAGTGATGCGTAAAGAGGAACTCAACGCACAGATGTCCATGCAAAGCAGGCAGACATTTTAATGCGGCGCGCCTGTTGATGAGGCGCAGTCACTCGTGCGTGCTCTTCCAAACACAACTGTTGTGTTGTTTATCTGAGGCTGAGCACAAAGGCTGAGCACTCCAACACCAAAGATGCCCTGAAAATGTCAAACCTCTCCCTTGTGAAGTGGTGTTTAGTTCGGGCGTGTTGCAGATTCCCCTGAATTTTAGCGTTTCACACCGAGGCCCCGCAGACAGCGTTTGCATCGGGGCCCCCAGGGAGCCAGCGGGTGGTTACGGAAGGGAAAGGTGGCAGTCACTTTCACTGATCGCTGCTCCACCTGCATCCTGTGTGAATATATACCCTGTTTTTCTGGTTTATTGCATGTAAACAAACCCCTTTTCTTCCTCTTTTCTCGCGGCCTCGGCCTCGTTTCATCTCCTCTCGGCCCAACGACGGCAACGTCTAAACGGCCTTCAGTTATTTTGCTCTCCGCGCTTCTGGGAAGCGGCGGAACGTCACCAAGAAGCGGCTCTCGTCGCCAGCGTTTTTTAAAATATTCATGTGGACGGCGGGCGGAGATGTGAGGAATATTTTCTGCCACAATCAGAGGGAGCGGATGTGCGAAACCAGCGCGGAACAACGTGACCCTGTTTCCAGGCGACTCCCCTCTTTAGCGTGGCTCAGGACACAGCACCGGTGGGAGCCCATAACCTAGATTTTGTTTCTGCCTTTGCAGTCTGATTTGATAATAAGGTTAAAAGAAAAAAAAAAAACTGGGAGGAAAATGTGGGTTGTTTGAAAATGGCTTCCCCTTGATCCAATTCCACGGCCTGGAACAAGAAGTGGATGAGGTTCTTGAATATTTTCCGCTTAAGCGGAGTGTTTACAGCTGTTTCCTGCGTCCTCCAGCCGACCTGAGCGCAAATAAATGTCACCTGAGCGTAACTGGAGGGTGTGAGATGGAGAAAGGAGGCCAAACACTGCCTTTGCCACCAAAGGGAGAGGGAAAGACTCATCCCAAACCCTTAACGTTCCTCTTTTTCTATGAAAAAGGTAGCAGCAGCAGGGAAAACCTTGTTTGGGCCTCTGTTTGCTGCGCTTCAACGTGCAAAACAATGAAACCGTTCCACAAAAACCAGGACTTGTGGACAGGATCCTGGCACTTTCTCCCCCTAATGTGTCCCCATTGGACAGTGGAAACAAATCATCCGTGCTCAATATTCTAAAGTTTTCCTAATCCGTGTGTCAATTAGAGCAGGAGCGCCACAGTGTCCGCTGGTCTGAGGGCTGCCGCAGGCAGCACAATGCATTAGCGCACGGCGAGCTGTCAGAGAGGATTATTTCAGCCACGCCAGTCAGCGGAGGGGGTGGGTGCCGCTCTGCTGCACTAAACAAGGGAGAAAGGGTGGGTGGGAGACGGAGAAAGGAAGAGAAACACAGGGAGGAAAGAGAGAAAGAGGCGAAAGTGTTCATTTCACCGGGTGGATTTTTCCAGAGCACCGATGTTGGAACACTCCTCCGAGCTGGCCCTGGTGCAGAGTCTGTACGCCAACAACATGCGTTGTCCCCCCTCCGGCCCCGGGATCTCCGTCAGGAGCGAGGAGCTGCCCATCAGGTACGTCACGGCGGCCCCTCGCCCAAATCTGGGTTACCTTTTGTGGAGCGCGCTGGGCTGCGTCTTTGTCTGGGCAAACGTCTTCTAATACGATGTGATGTTTTCCACTCCAGGCGTTCTCCAGGGTTCCACTAGAGCACCCTTTTATCCCTCATCTATGTAGACCATGGCTTTCTCAATTAGAATATGCAAACATCTGAAATTCATTTGCCTTTTTTTCCCTGCTTCAAAGTCCCACGCGGCCTGCGATGTGCGTGACCTATAAATAATGATTTTCAGGCCTTTCAAAAAAGATGGTAAACGTCCGCTCAAGGGCGGATTGGAAGTGAACGGTGATACGCGAAGAGCCATTTTACAGATGCTGCCATGAAAAGGAAACCACCTTAGCGATAAGTGGGCCTCCGAGCCAGCGGCGGCGTGCTCGGGAGCGGGCTGGATGCGGCCCCAGTGTGAGCCCGGCCTATTTTTACCCTGCGCCGTTTGGTCACGAAGAGGGTGCAAATTCAAAGGGCTGGCGGCGAGCGCGGGGACGGAGGAGTGTGACTCCGGAGTCCGAGCGCCGGGGAAAAACATCTGATGTAAACAACAAAAGCATGGTGCCTTTGGAGGATT
Source organism: Tetraodon nigroviridis (assembly GCA_000180735.1). NCBI lineage: Eukaryota > Metazoa > Chordata > Actinopteri > Tetraodontiformes > Tetraodontidae > Tetraodon > Tetraodon nigroviridis. The sequence continues at coordinate 846,343 of CAAE01015000.1, forward strand.
ACGATGGGATTATAGAAGCAATAATCAGAGATTAAGACTAGGAGGTTAGTGTTAGAAGGTGCCAGGCGCCGGTGGGCTTCTCCCAGGAAGGCCGCTCTCTAAAAAAAAAGGGGGGAAGCAAAATGCTGGGATGGCAAAATGTGCAGTTCTGACAAGTCCGGGAGGAGAAACCGCAGCCGCCCGTTGCAATAAACGGACTCCGGCCAGATTCCCAGACGCTGCCGGTGGCTTCGCGCCTTCGTTTTTGCTCAGAATTCGCTTCCTTTTCTCCGCGTGCAGGTGGCACATCACATTGTGCGTACAAACCGCTTTCCGGCTGTTGCCTTGAAACGACTGTGGACGCAAGGATGAGTCTGGATCTCTTCGGCTGCCTGTTTCTTGGGCTCTTGGTGGATATTTTTGGATGGTGCAGCTGCTGGGGGGCCTGGAGTGGTCTGATAATTATGCATCCCTCTTGTAAAAACACCCCTACACCCACCCGCCCGATCCAACTGTAAGAGGCCTCGCCCTGACAGCCCGGCACAACAAAAGAAGACAGGCACCCCCTCCCCCAGGGAAATAACAGCCCGCACAAAGGGAAAAGTGACCTCTGACCCCCGGGAAAGGCAGGACTGCAACAAGACTGCATTTTAACAATCTCACCCTGCAAATTTATGAACCTGCCTGCAATGCAAGCCGATAAAGCTGTCTGTTTATTTAAGTAACAACACCAGCTTTATTAATCACGCTTTTAATGGCCTGGGTGCTATTTTAACGGCCGTTTATTAGGATCACCGGGCGCGTTGGGAAACAGGCCTGTGGGAAATAACCAAGAGTACACGTAAGGCAAGAAATAGGTCACCAAACCTGCACAGGCCAGCGGCCAGCAACGGCGATAACGGTGATTTTTGCAGGCGGTGGAAGCGCTGCGAGGCTCCGCACTGGTGTCGGCCGGGGAGGCCACGCCTCTGCTCGGCTGCGGCTCGCTGGTGCAGGCTGACGGCGGATCGCCTCAGTTTATTTCAGTCGGGAAGGGAGAGACGTTGGGAGGAAGGAATAAGGCGGACATCGGCTCTCTCCCTCTATGCAGCTGTGAAGAAGACGCCCCCTCTCTGCACCTGTTCGACCTCGTCTTATCGCCGTCTCGCCGGAGTCGAGCCTCTTGCGAGTGAGCGGACGCCGCTTCATTGTTAGACAACAAGACGCCGTTTTGACCATGACTTCGACGTACAACCTGGATTTCCACCCTCTGGCCGAAAGTCGGTTAATGACTTCGGCCGACGCGATGTAAGTAGCGCAACTCTCGACGCGGGTCGCCGTCGCGGGTCTCCGCGGGGCGGAGACGCGTCCGTTCGGGGAGTTTGATCGCAGGAGTCAGTGGGGAGTTAGCGGCGCTAGCTTCGGAGGGGCTAACGATGCTAATGACGCTAATGGCGATGGTTCACCGGAGTTGGTCCAACTAAGTTAGGAGCTGGTCTAACCACGAGGGGAACGGCGGCGTAGGAAGGCAGCACCCTGCCCCGGTAAGCGGCTCCCCCCGGGCTAACGAACTCACTCGAAGCGGGGGGAAGGAAACGCAGTTTGCTAGCGGCGGTATCGGGTGCGAGGCGGGCGGGCGGGCTGGGGTAGTCGAATGACATGTGCTTCCGGAGATTACGCCTTTCGGTATCGCTCCAGAAAAACACAAATACGCCAGAAAACAACAGCACCGCCTTTTGTCTCCGCTCCTCGGAGGAGCGCGACCCCACCTCGGCTAGCCTGGTCGCAACCCAGCCGTCTTCCGAGCGGGGCGGACGGGAGAAGGGCGGCGAGTTAGCGCGGAGTTGGCGGATAACCTCCTCTATTTTAGCCCCCCCCTCGGCTTTGGCTCACGGTGTTGTTTTTATTTGTTTTTTAACTTCGTTTGCTCGTAAAAGACACGGAGGAACGGAGCCGGGCCGCGGGCAGCTCCGTGGGCAGCCCCGGTTGCTAACGCCGTTAGCTCGGGCTCGTCCATGTTGGACGCCGAAGTGCAGAAAACACGTGTTTGGCTTCGTTATCGAGCCATTAGTTAAACGGCATCTTGTGACAGGACGCGTAAACACAGAGAAATATTCTCCAAGCGCAGAGGTCCTCTTCCAGAAGGGATTTTTCACGACGTAAAGCCCGTTTTCTTAACCCGTGTCCCGGACCTGGCCCCCGGACGAGTTGGTGTCGAAACGATGTTCGCTTTTAGGGGTGTTGTCGCTGCGTTCGGGCCAAATATTCCGGCTCTGCTTTTGATTTAATGGCGTTTTAGGCCGGTGTCGCAATCACGCAGCTATTTTGCAAGAGTGTTTGGCCAGCCGGTTCGGACTAACATTTATGTAAGTGGTCCTGGAGATGTTCCTGGAAGCAGGTTACTTCTTTTAACGGACTTTTTTAAACCCCGGTTTAAGTTTGGACAGAGCTTTCTCCAAATTGACAATGCATTTCTGGCCTAAACGAGCAATTTCCACCACACTTTTTCAGCGCAGGATACTTCTGCACAGAAAGCGAAAGATAAGCGCCATTAAAAATAGAGGTTTTCATGAAAAAGATGCTTCCTTGGGCCCGTGTTGTGCTTTCGTCCCCCAGATTTCCATCGAAAAAACCTCCTCTTGGCCAAGGATGTGTTTCTCTGTGCAACCTTCTGGATCCTGGCCCGGGGTCCGTCTAGGGCCCCCGGGGCCCTGCTCTGGACTGTCACCCGTTTGCCCCTCTCTCTTACAGCCGGGTGCAGAATTAATTCCAGTCCTGCAGCTCTGGAGCGCGTAGAATCACACATTCTATATGTGAAGGTTGAGCAAATTCCTCTGCAGCCTTTGCAAATAAGGTATCGCAGGACGCGGTTACGTAAGATCAGAACCGCCCGGCAGGTTCAGGAAATTGTTGCTTAGCTTACAGCTGGTTGTTTAAGTTTGCGTTGTGTGGATTTTCAGGCGCTAATGAAAGCTGAGGTATGTGGCTGAGGTTTAAAGGCGGATTAAGAAAGTGTTTATTTGGTGAAAAACCTCTGTAGCAGAGGTAATAAATGAACCCTGCTGTTAACTGTCGCAGTTTCTCTTTTTTTGTTGGGTGGAGGAATGAGGTGACACCTTTGCTCAGTCCCAAATTCACATGTTGCCCAAAAATGGCAACAGAACCATAGAAATGTTGCCCCCATTGCTGCTCGCTATTGTGAACCATGTGCCCGGCCACAGAAAATGTTGCATTTAGTGGCTGAAACTGCAAATTGACAGTGAAATTACATGTTTTGGAAGTGGTGGTTTGATTAAAATGAGGACATTTCGTGTCCATCATCGGTGGGGATAATGGGTGTTAGCAAGTTAGCACTGTCAAGAGTAATTGTGGCTTTCTGTTAGCCGTTTCTCTCTCCATTTGGGATGCATGGATAAAACGGCTGCCTCTTCCCGAGAGCCCGACCCGAAGATTTAAATTCACGCTCCATTTGACCGTCGGCGGTGCCCTGAGCAGAGTTTATTTAGTCGGGTGTTTTACTGTTTAGCCACATAAACGATAGTGGAGCGACATCCTCGGTAACCATGAGGGACACTTGGGGTGATTATGGAGCTAATGGGGCAGGTCTTGTCATCAGATGCTAGCGCCGTGTTAACATATGGCACACTCGGAGGTTGATTACCCATGTCTGTCTTCATCAGGGCAAACACAACAGCAAAATCAGTTCACATTAGGACAAACCGGAGTGAAAGGCATGAGGAAAATGTTTGATTAAACACATCAGAGCCATAATGCGCTGATTAGCGGCGAGCTATTCGTATGGAAATTCAATAAGGTTCTCTTGTTTCTGCTGTCTGGCCTCAGGTGACAGCCCCCTCTCCATTTAGATTGTTGCTTGTTTTCGCTACTTAAACCTGGGACCAAATTTGGCTCAGGAGCCCTGCAGCAAACCTTCTGTAAATCTCGCTGCTATTTTAAGTCGCCGCTTCAAGCCCGTCAGGAAGATATTTTTATGCGGAGCTCATGAAATATTATTCATCCTCTCAAATATTATTCCGCCCCTTTATGTGGCGGCGGAGAAAATAGATGAAACCACGGCAGGTGGCCTTTGAGTTCAGCGTGACAGTTGTCAGAGGCGTTCTTCCGCCGCTCGCTTAATCAGCTTTTAGCTTTCCTGAAAGAAACGCAGAGCAACTTCTGGATTATTTGCCAACAGCTGTTTGGGTGGATTTAACGTCCCGTCCTCTCAGAGGCGTTATTCCACCATGTGAACTTTGGCTGCTTTTCTATCCCAAATAAAGTGTGACGGCGGTGTGCTGCCGGTTGCCAGAAGGGCCCAAGGCAGAGATGTTCTGGGCTGTTGCCCGAACCTTGAAGATAGACAACAATGCCTCCGCTGTTTAACTTGATCCTGGGTTTAACTAAAACAATCATTAGCAACACAAGACCTAATCCCATGGAAAAACTCGAGTAAATAATCCCAATCAATGCGAGTTTGAGTGTTATTTGTCCGGGCCTAGCCTGGTTTTCACCGAAAGCAACGCGTGCCCTGTATGTGTGTCGTAAGAGCTGCTTCTGCATCGTGAATAAGAAAAAAACTGCTTTCCTCAGGAACCACGAGGTTGGTTTCTCATGTTTTTGCAGCATGTGACCACATGTAATGGGATGCACGCGGTTTGCCTCGCATCAGCAGACCCGCGGCGGTTTCAGGTGTGACTGGGATGAAAACGGAACGGGAAGGGTCCAGAATCGCGTGTCAATTCCACGGCAATTTGGCCGCCAACAGAGGGAGGTGTCAGCGGCATGCTTGCAGGGTCAGGGCTCACCGGCGGGGCGGACACGCGGGCCGGATAAATCACCTGGTCGTTCTGGGGAGGGGGGGTTCTCGTCCCCGCGGCTCAGCTGCTGCGGGGCGTCTGGGGACTTGACGAGCTGCTGCGTTGGTGAAAGCACAGCCTAAGACATCCATACCGCCGCCTGCATTCTCAGCCGGGCTCCGCTTCTGGCCCCCGCCTTCGTCGGCGATGTGGATTCGAAGAAGAGAACATTTCCCCCCGTTGTTACCGCGCCAACAGCAGCGCTCCATATGCTTGCGTGTGCGGTTACTTCAGGCCTCGTCTTGTTTCCTGTAAAATATGCTGCATGAGATCTGTCGCCAGTGCGGTAAATACATTTTCTACGTGGGCAGACGATCTTTCATTCGCCGGCTTTCAGCGATTTCCTGCCGCTTTCGTTTGGACCGTTTTTGTGGCGATAAAGAGGCAGACTCGGTTCTGAGTGCTCTTGTTTGTGAATAGGAGAAATCCAGTTTTTCAAGGATTTCTGAAGTGCCAGAGGCGAAACGGAATAAACGGTGTCATCCAGCAGTCCTGTGGCTGCAGCAGATGTCGCAGTCGCCGTGTTCCCGAGCAGCTCTTCTAAGTCGGCCCATTGTGCTGCCCAGGCTGGGGGAATAGTGCTCTCCATCGCGGGGGAACAATATGCGATTGTTCCGCCACCGGGGTGAAAAAGCTGTAGGTTTCTCTCTGTACCATCGCCAAAGCAGCAGAAGACGTGCACCGCAAAACATCTCCGCCATAGGTCGCCGTCTCTGGGGGCTTTTTATTCCAGTCTTCTTTGATCGGTCACAGCTGGTGGCGTGGGGATCTAACCCCCTCGCTTTTTTCCCCCCTCCCCTTCGTTTAAAGCCGCCGTTGTGAATACAGTCTCCAGCGAGTCATGTCCTTTCGGTCGCTCAGGGAGTTTGGCGTGTCTGCAGAACGACTGGGCTCGATTTGTAAAAGATGGATGGCTCGCGTCCAAAGGTTTGAGTATCCCTTCCTTCTCCATTTGGCCCCGGTAGCGCCGGCCTGGCCTCCGTTGGGGGCGTCGCGCTTGCGGTGACGATCGCCGGAGGAAGCCTGTAGCCTGGCTCCCACTGACGCTGTCCGCTGCCCCCGCTAGCGTCAGGAGAAGCGCGTGATTGCGCCCGGGCCACAGACGGAGGTGCAGCGGTTGTAGGTACACTGCCCGCTATCGATCCCCTCTCCCCGAGGCTCGGCTGGGAGGAAAAACGGCGTGATTTATGATTTCACTCATCCGCTATTGTTCTGCTTCCCCGACCACCCAAATTGTTTGTTCAATATGTTGTTGGCTACGCAGTTTAGCTTTTATTGTGCGCAATATATTGTTTCAGCACCAACTTTAGTGTACAGATGTGTATATAAACATCGGTTTAGTAGCCGGAAGCCCGATATTTGAGCACATTTCACTCGTTTGTTTGGGCATCTTAAGGTCTCTTTGTGTTCCTCATCCACCCTTTTTTTCCTCCTCCTAGCAACGGCAGCAAGATGAACGGTTCACTGGAACACTTGGACCAGCCGGACCCAGACGCCATCAAGATGTTTGTGGGGCAGATTCCGCGCTCCTGGTCAGAGACGGAACTGCGGGAGCTTTTCGAGCCTTTCGGAGCCGTGCACCAGATCAACATCCTCCGTGACCGCACGACAAATCCGCCTCAGAGCAAAGGTAGGCCCCGGGACCGCCGACGTGCCACGGAGACCAAAAAATGGCTTTACTGGTCGTGTTTTTCCGGCGTTTGGCTTCTCCCACTGTTGAAGTACCGATTAACCCTTGCGTTTATGCTCTTTATCTCCTTCATCTGACTTTATTGTTTAAGAAAGCTGCACAGCGTGTAACGCTATATCCTAGTGCTTCCTGAAGGCGTCGCGATGCATTGCTTGTCTGTGCATGCAGCGCAGCTGTATTTGTCCTTCAGTGGCGTTTTGATTCAGCATTGAAAGCGAATACAACCTTTCTGCATCCCTGGTTTGTAGAATTAGCTTTTATTGTGACACAAAGGAAGAACGAAGCGGTTCCGACTCGTGATTCAGGTTTCAGGAGAGAGGAGAGGAGAAGGAGAAGTGGAAGGCTGCTGCCGACAGAGCTGCAGAGTGCCGCTGGAAGTGGCTGTTATTCCGAGAACCAGCCGAAGTGGCTTAAGCTAACGCTGGTTTCTCAGGTGTTTAGCAGTAGCCAAAAGTCTGTCCGTGAACCTTTATTGGTTTTTTAGTGGCTTTACCACTTCCTCTCTGACTTGCATCGCTTTAATGCAGGCTATTCTCAACGCTGGTGCCCCTTCCTCCTCCTCCTCCTCCTCTTGCAAACCTTTTTGGCGAAGGAGCCTTTGGCGTGTCTGGGCCCTGAAGGCAGGACACTGCTCGATTCACATGAATCTTTCCACAAAGACGCGCACACGGGGAACATGGCTGAATAATCCCAGTGTGTTGAATGATAGCAGAGGATCTGCAGGGTTCTTATTATGCTGTGGGTGTAAAATATACAGGCCTTTAGTGGAGTTCATTGAGAGGCTAAACAGTTCAAAGCCCCCTTATTTTCGACACAGCTCTCTCCTGTTTGGAGCAGAGTGTCAGCTGTGATGCCCCATTGACGTGCTAATGCTATGTTAATGTATTCAATGGATAAGCTAGCTTGATCACACTGGTCTCAGGCTCATCCTACCTTTAAGGTAAATTTGTTGCAGCAACTCCCCCCACCCCCCACCAGGATTTGGATGCATTTGCATGCATAATGTGCCCTGCAACACCTCCCCTGTCATCAGTCTTGTTTATTTTATTCGCCCATCGACAAAGCTGTAATCACATTTCCATATCGGGGCTTTTCTTTGCCGTGAATTAATCAAGGAGCCATCAGACCTGATGGTTTTTAGGTCACATCCACTTTAAGTCATGAAAAAAACCTCCTATGATAGCTATCACGCCTCTCTTGGATGATTTATTTAGCTCGTCTAATTTGGAGGCAGGGCTAAGCAGCAGAGAAAGAGTTCAGCTGATGGAGAGAATAGAGCAACTCCCCGCATATTAGGGTTCGGCAGCCCCCCCCCGCGGCCCGGGTGCTTCAGTAATGGCATAATACACACTATGTAGGTCAGAGACGCTGCAGTGCTCCACTTCCTGAGCCCAGTGAAACCGACGGGCTGGAACACCACTGGCGGTCTGCTGGGAGACCAAGGATGAGAGGCTTCTTCTTTTTTTTTTTTTTTTAGATAATTCCCCACCCCCAGCCTTTCCCCTGATTCCTTTTGCTACCAATTCTCGTCCCTTTGTGCTCCCATCGTGTCTCCTGTGCGTTTGCGTGGTCCCGGGCTCTTGGCTAATCGCCGCGTGGCTCTGACATATTGCCTCTCTTCAGCCGCGCTCGTTACTCCGATGTCCTCACTGCAAGATCCAACACGAGCCGTCTTTAGAATCAAGTGGTTGGCACTGACTTTAACCCGTCACATGCTTCTAACGTGATAAGTAGTCCCGTCTATTTATTTCCTTTCTGCTCTGCGGCAGTTCCCAGCACCGTATTTGCTGTCTGGAAGAGTTGCATTTTTAATCTTTTTTTCCCCTCCTTCCCCCTCTCATTGTTTGTCCCTCTTATTCTCTCTCCGCAGGATGCTGTTTTGTTACTTTTTATACAAGGAAAGCTGCACTGGAGGCCCAGAATGCACTGCACAACATAAAGACTTTAAGTGGGGTGAGTAAGCGCAGTATGGGCTGCTTTTAGCTGCTCCATCCATGGATCCATGGCGCAGGCTGAGCTGTGAGCTAGCCGATAATGAGCTTGCAGCTAACCCGACGCCTGCCTGGCTCGAGAAATATCAATCCCCCTCTCCTTCCCCACACCACATGGAAGATGACGACGACGGCGGCGGCTCACTGAATTGATAACCCGGGTGCCCCCCTACCTTCACCTGTTCTCACACACACACACACACACGCGCGGTTATCGGGTAGTGTGTGCTTGATCAAGCAGTAGGTTATTCACTGAGGCGCAATACCCTATTTCTACAAAGTGGAGCAAATTATTAATGCTTGTCTTCATGAATCATTGATGCACATTTCCATTTTTGAAAGTTTGCCGTACAGAATGTACCACGATATACATATATATATATATATATATATATATATATTTTTTTTTTTTTTTTTTTTTTAATATATACATCACATGCACCAAGCTTAAAAAAAAAAATACCCGCGTCGCTGAGGCCCAGTGGCTCATTAAAGCCCTGCAAGTACCCTCCTAAATTACTGCCCTCCCAATCAATTAAATCTGTAGCGAACAACAACAGCTGTCAATGAAGTCAATGGGCCAGCCCACTGAAAAGCAGGCCGCCTGTCAGCCAGGGAGCAGGTAAATATTGAGCCGGCTTGATAAACGAGCATAGCAGGCTGCGTATAAACTACTTGTGTCCCTCTTCGCTGGAGGACCATCCATCAGATTGACGTTTCAAATAAAGTGCGCTCTGACAGTCGGGCTGGCCGGTCCCAGTTCCCAGCCACCTTCCAGCGTCTCTTTTTGCCTCTCACCCGCTCCGTTTGATTGCTTTTCCACTGCAAAGTTTTGGTGTCTGCTGGTGCTAATTTTAGTATGACCTCTTTTGGGGATCCAGGAGTCGAGGCAATACTGAAATGAAATGAGATTGATGAGCACCTGGATCGGGGGTCTGGATTGTCGCTCCTGAATAAAGCGTAATGGTGTGGCAATATATAACGCCAAATAATACCAAGGAAAGGAGCGTTATTAGCCACGAGTTTGGCTTCTGCATCGATGCTGAAGCCATTTTTTTTTCTTTTTCTTTCCTCCCTTCTGTTATTTCTCTCCTTGGTCACCGAGGCTGGCCAGTGCTCATACTGAGCACGCCATCTGTCTGCTTTCCTTTCAAGCTCATCAAAAACAAACCCACCACTTTTCATAAGCACAGGCTCCACGGCCATTTTTTAGATTGTACCTGGGAATAGAAGCTTTTTGATCTTTTACGGTTATTCCACATTATTCTGAAAAAGTAAAACCAATGGGAAAAAAAAACTCCCCAACTTGCTGTCTGGAACAACATGGCTACAGCCAGCTTTCAGAGCATCTTGATGGAATAGATACCTCCTTACTGTTGAGTTCAAATTGAAATTCAATACTAGATAATTGAATTCAGGCTCAGGACATTTGCTCTGAGGGAGAATAATGATGCTAAATGGAAAAAAAAATACCAGAGTTGTCGTTGAAGTGAAGATACGAGACCTTTTTAACTTTAATATTTGTCAGCTCGAGTATCTGCCTAGTTGATATTTGACGGAGATTTATCTACCGTGTATTTCAGATGCATCATCCTATCCAGATGAAACCCGCTGACAGTGAGAAAACAAGCGGTAAGTAGATCCTTGAGGTGCACTGGGTGGCGGAACAGACGGGAATTGATTATTCTTTTTGTTTTTACTCTCGGTGCCTGTTTTGATACCAAAAAATGGAGGTCTGACAAGGATTTACTTCTGGGGATGTGCAGCAGTGAGCAATTTCTATATAGTTTCAGGGGTTAGGAGGATTAAAGGCTTTAAAAGGCACCGAGGGGAAAAGTGTGGAGCAGGTACAGGGTGTCTGGAGGATATTAAAAAGGAATACTGTCATCTGTTTGGAGAAGTAGGTGTTGAGGATGGAAAGCAGCTTTTTAGGTTTGTTCGGAGAGGCTGCGGGGCGAAACACACCAGAGAAACGGAGCCGTTCGAAGCCCGACGAAGCAGCCGCTTTGAGAACTTTCTAATTGTTTGGCTCTCACTGAATAGCAATTGTCTTCCCTTCGTCCCGCAGCCGTAGAAGACAGAAAGCTCTTCATCGGAATGGTTTCAAAAAAGTACGGGGAGAACGAAATCCGCATGATGTTCTCCTCCTTCGGCCAGATCGAGGAGTGCCGAGTTCTCCGAGGGCCAGATGGTCAGAGCAGAGGTAGGTCTGTCCTCAGCACGGACGCGCTGTTCTCGGCCTCGCAGTCGGCGCCCCCAGTCTAGCGGACCGAATTCACCCAGCGAGTCTTTACGTAGCCTTTTACACAGCCCCCGCCCCCTCCCTCCATGCTAAAACAAAGTGCCGTTCACCTCCAAACTCCCCTCGGTCTTATCCCACCATCGCTGCTCCTCTCAGCCTCCACATCTCAGTGCAGGGCCACCGCAACACAATGGCCCGTTGCCTTGACAACTGCCGGCTGCCGGCGTTGGTGGGCTCAGCTGGCAGGCAGCTCTCCTCGACTCCTCCTTCACCGCCTCCTCCATCCCACTCTGCAAAGGCAGGAATTAGCCCGCCGTTGCATCCGCTGTAACGGCGGCGCTGTTGTCGTCGACGTGGTTAAACCTCTCCGCAAAGACCGTTTTCCAGCCTGGAGAACCTGAGAAGACAGATTTAGGCGCAGCACACTACCCTTGCGATGTCTCCAAATCCTATATTCTAGTAGATCCGTTCCGTGTGTATTTGTGTGCATTCTTTGTGTATTTAATCATTCTGACTGTCTCCCCATGACATCACATAGTCGAGCCTCTTGGGTGGCGATAAAATCCGTCGATCACTGTGCTCACGTGACAAGTGTTACTGTTTTTCTTGTCGTGTTCTTTCTCCATGTGCTAACCAGTGAGGGTGGTTCTGTGTGCTTGGGAGTTGCCATTCTCTGTACTGTAATGTGTTTTTTGGGGTTCATAACGAGTTGTCCAAACCTTCTGTCTTGTTTTGTTTCCTCCTGTCTCCCCCCTCCTCCCCTCCCCTCCCCTCTCCTATTGTTCCCCCCCTACAGGCTGTGCGTTTGTCACATTTGCTACCAGGGCAATGGCACAGAATGCAATCAAAACCATGCATCACTCTCAGACTATGGAGGTACTGTACCCCTTAGCACCTATTTCTCATTTCCCCTCGTTCCCTCTCATACACGCTGCTGCCCCGCTGTGTTGCAAAGATGAAGAACCTGTCCGAGTGGACGGGCTCCATTCATCACAAAGCATGGGTCATTTCTAAAAACACCTGGCAATTACCAAATAATAACGCCTGCTCTAACTGAGGTGCGGAATTCCGAGTTACCAGGCATGTAAGTTGCGTTTTGTCTCAGTGGTGACGGAGCCATCTTGGGTCTAATTAGGTAGGCCACCTCAAATATAAGCCGACAACAAAGAACCGTCCTGCCCGTAGGCAGCTAGCCCGCTAAATTTCTTCACAAATGAGTCCGTGTCATCATGCTAGCCGACGGTATCTCCGGAGCGGAAGTGGAGCAGCAGTAATTTGATAGCTGGCAGGTCAGAGGCTCCCTCGTGAAGCGTCGGGGCCGAGTCTAATTAGGAGCCCCACCAAACGGAGCGTTTCTCCCGCGAGATTGGACGCCGGCCCCGGCGGCGATGCCGCCGCCTATCGACCGCCACGCATCATCCCTTTGGCCGGTTCTCAGCTGCCACGTGAAGTGCTGCTGGTTCAAAAGCCATTTTCCCCTGTCCAGTCTGGTCCCCGTCAGTACGTCTGCACCGCATGCCTCATGTCCCCGGGTCTGCGGCAGCTCCGACCCTCCGCTGTAAGGCCTCTTTGAATGTCGGACGGAATTTTCCCACTTTAGCGTCATGTTTTGAACGTCCATCTACCGTCTGCTTGTCTGTGGTCCCATTCAGCGCCCCACAAGACTAAAAATTTGTTTGCAACCTCATTCCGTGCCCCCTTTGGAATGCAGCCTGGCCCAGCTATGCATGGCAGACTTCCTCAGTGTGTTGGCTTTTATATCAATGTTAAGTTTAAAGTGCGTTCTGAAGCAGAGATGACGCTCATCCCTTCTTTTTCTTTTGTTATTCTGTCCTGAAAAGACTAGAATCTGCACCGTGTCCTTGCGCTGGTCCACAGTTTGAATCCAGAGCCGTGCTTGCGAGTCACATGCCTCTTATCTCCGAATTCTTGGCTGCTTCAGGGCTGTTCTTCGCCTCTGGTGGTGAAGCTCGCAGACACGCAGAGGGACAAGGAGCAGCGGCGCCTGCAGCAGCAGCTCGTGCAGCAGATTCAACAGCTCAACAACGCCTCCACCTGGGGAAACCTGGCCGGCCTGGGGACCCTCACGCCGCAGTATTTGGCCGTAAGTGTCGCTCACAAGAGCAACTGTGTCTATTACTCCTGTTTTTTGTGGTGCGGTTGCAGTTACTGCCAAGCGTATTGGATTTCTGCACAGTTCTGAGCTTTTTAGGTCATATTTTAGCGTTTAATGTTTGGATTTTGAGATGATCTGAGATATTTCACATGTATTGATTTTCCCGACTCTTTGCTGCTCGCGCTCTTGTCTCTCTCTCTCTCTCTCTCTCTCCCGTAATTTGATTTAAAGTAATCCTTCTAGCGAACGTAGGTTGCGGTTTAGTCAACCTCTCCTGGAGGGAACAGAGTGTTTTATAGTTTCCTCCACAGAAAACAGCTTTGAGGGCTGAAACGTGGCAGAACAATTAGATCAGACGACTCCAGCTCTCCACTGGGCCACTGTGGCCTTACAGATGTAGCGTCAGACTGTAGGAGCAGCTCTGCCGTTGCTACAACAGTGCTCTCTAATAGGCTAAAAAGTTGTTGTTTTTTTTAAATGTTCCTTTTTTCCAGATTTGTTGGAGGTTTAAAGTGTTTTCTGTCTTCTGGTGATATTCAGGGGTTATTTTTATGACATATAAATGCTGAAAACTAATGGTTTTTATGGGGGTTTTTTTCCCTCCTCAACAGCTGCTCCAGCAGGCTACATCTACCACTAACCAAGGCAGTTTTAACGGTCTTCAGAGGCTAGGAAGTGAGTTCCTTTTCTCCTTTTTCTGTAAATCACCATTTTTGTGCGTGATGGTGAGATTAACCCTCGCAGTTGAGCTATTTCTGTTCCTAATTTATACGTCTTTGGCAGAATAATCTGCTTTTTTGTGCTTCTAAAACCCACAGTTGACCTTTTCGATAATCAGCTCTGTTTTTCGGGACTTTCAGCTGGTGTGAATTCCCTTCAGCTGCAGAATATAGCCACATTAGCCGCCGCTGCGGCTGCAGCTCAGAGCTCCACCAGCCCAACTTCCAACAGCACCTTGTCCACTAACAGTGGAGCCCTGGGTGGTCTGGCCAGTCCAGGTAAACAAAAGCTCCTTTATGTGCAGTTAATGTTACCGAAGCATCAGTTGTTTAGCCCTACATAGGGTTGTTTTTTCTTTGCTGCTGTGATGGTACTTACCAGCCGCTCTGTTGAACATCCCAGTGCTATTTGCGTAATGGTCCTCGGCTAACATCATTTATTTTATGGGTTTAATCACCCAGAGACTAAATGCTAGGGCCCACATTTTCCTTTAAGCGGCGTAAATATACATTGGCTCCGTATGTAGTGTGATCACCGCCTCGTATCCTTATCAGAGACTCCACATTGCTGTATTATTTCATACGACAAAGCGACGTGTTTATCCTTTTAAACAGCCGGTTCGACAACAGGATCCACTGCAGGTGCTGCTCTGAACACCTTGGCATCTCTGGGAACCCTGCAGGGTCTGACTGGGACCTCTGTGGGCCTCAATCTCAACGCTCTCACCAGCAGCGTTAGTGGTAAGAACGAAGGCGTTACCGCCTGGAGCCGCTGGGGGGCGCCGAAGGTTTGCCTTCTAGCCTGTAGACGTTTCCGCCTCAGTCTGTGGTCTCCCCTGTTGGTTTTAATAAAACAGCCTTCACAACAGTTGATTTAGCTGCGACGTGGTTCTCCTGCAGGTATTGGGGGGATCAACGGAGGCCTGGGAGCCTCCCTGGCCAACGGCTCCGCAGCCAGCTCCATGGACGCTCTGACTCAGGCTTACTCAGGGATGCAGCAGTACACAGCCTCCGCTCTGCCCTCCCTCTACGGCCAGTCTCTCCTGCAGCAGAGCGTCGCCGGCAGCCAGAAGGAAGGTGAGCAGTTCCCCTCTCTGTTGCTACATTTGTAAAATTTAAAAAAAAAAAGAGGTCTTTTTGTTTTACCTCTTTTTTTGGTCCCAATCTGTGAACATGAATCTAATGTGACGTTCTGATTCACTTCGAAAATGGAGTAGGACCAGAGGGTGCCAATTTGTTCATCTACCACCTGCCGCAGGAGTTTGGGGACCAAGATCTTCTGCAGATGTTTATGCCTTTTGGGAATATGGTCTCTGCCAAAGTCTTCATCGACAAACAGACCAATCTAAGCAAGTGCTTTGGTGAGTGTGTTCTTTGCTCAGCCTCCGCTCCACAACGGTCACTCCTCAGGCGCTTGAAACGTCTCTCTTGCTCCTCAGGGTTCGTCAGCTATGACAATCCTGTGTCTGCTCAAGCTGCCATCCAGGCCATGAATGGTTTCCAGATTGGGATGAAGAGGCTGAAGGTTCAGCTCAAGCGTTCCAAGAACGACAGCAAACCCTACTGATCCCAGCCCCGGGGCCTTCCCCCTCCCCAGCTCTAATGCTAGCGTTGCTAGGGTAAGTTTGCCCTCGAGCCAAGGTCACCACTGCAGAGACTCATTGGGACAATGGGAAAGGAGCCCACCACAGGGGGGGGAGATCCCCTCTAATCTTAAAAAAAAAAGAGAAAAAAAAAGTTGCAACGATCCACTTTCCACATTTTACTGTATCGCATTCCTGCATTTTTATCATGTAATTTGGTTCAGATGAAATATTTTATTGTATATGATCATTTATGGCTATTACTGAGTCAGTGTTTGCTGGCGGTATTGTGTGTCACTGTATTTAGTGGAGAGCATCAGGTGTGTGTTCATGCCGCCTCATTGCCTTCAGGTGGAGCTTAGACAGGTCGGCCCAGGGCCGGCCGCCGTGACAAAGGGCCCGAGCCCGTCCACGCAGACCACCAGCCCAGGGCCTCCGCCTCCGTCGGGCTTCTTACGCGCGCTCTCTCCGCGTTCCCCTGGGTCACGGTTACCAAGGAAACCTTTGCACTCTAAAGTCTCCAGTCATTGCTCCCCCATCTCACCCTGTCCTGTCTGAGCCATGTCGACCTAGGCTACCTCTTTCCCCCCCTCTATTAACCACTTCAGTCCCCTCCGTCCATCCATCCTTCAGGTCTCCCATAAGGGACTGGCTCTAGATGGATCTGTGGGTGCCAAGTGTACAGTTTGTGCATGTTAGCGTCTCTGCCACACGTCTCAGTGCTGTCATTTCCTGGAATATGTGTACTGTTTGTGTGTCAGAGGAAGGGGGGATGTCGACTGCTTCATCCCTACTGTATGTGGTGATTAGTATCGTTTTTGTTCTGTTTTTTTTGTGCCTCGTGGTGAAATGATTCTTGTGCCGTGCCCCTAACTTTCTCTTCTTTTTCTGTCTCTCTCGCTTTCCCTCTCTCTCTCTCTCTCTGTCTCTCTCTCTGTCTCTTCCTCTGTGTTTTTGTTCCTTTTTTAGAACAACTCTCCATGCCTGTTTGCTCATCATTAGCCTAGCATGTCTTCATGATGTTGAAAGCCAAGCCAAACACCTGGCCTCATCATCCCACCATTGTCTCTGATGTCTCTCTAAGCTCACCTGACCAATACCTGGCCACCCACTGACCCTTGACCTTAGCTCAACCTGAACTTTTTGGTTGTTTTGCATGTATCTTTTGTGCTTTTTCTTCTGTATAGAAATGTGACAGGTGGGAGAGAGGTCAAACAAATCAATGTGAAAAACTAACCTATGTTCAATTCATTTAAGACTTTTTTTTTTTTTCTCCTTTTTTGTGCGAATGTTTTAAAAACCTGTGGGATTTCTTCTTTTTAATTTAGCGTTGTTTTGGGTTTTTTTTATGTTTCTTTTTACCTCTCTCAGTAAAGTTCACTTGAAAGTTGAATACAGGGATCGGCACACACCCGTGCTGCTTTGTGCCATTAGCAATATGTTGGCTTCTTTTAAAAAAAAAAAATTGCTACACACCATTATTTTCCAACTCTTTTTTTTTTTTAAAAATCTGACCAGTTAAAAAAAAAAAAACCCTCAGCGCTTTTTGTCTGCTTTTCGCAGGCAGTGTGAAGATTTACATCCAAGTTAAATTGCCAGTAAGGTTTTCAGTGCAACAACACCCTGGTATTCACCTTTTCTTTCCCCTCGACTATTGATGGCACAATGAAAAGGTCCGTTTGCTCCGTTTGGAGGAATGGAACCTACACGAGTCAACTTTTTTAGAACTGATTTACAAATAGACAATCTGTGGTTTAAATGCACACTTAGATTACCTATATTTTATACCATTGAAACTATAGAGGAATAATTAACGAAACCCAGGTGAAAATGTGGGTCTTTTTTCTTTTTCCTGTTCTTTTTTGTAGGTTACATTGTAATGTCCTCCGTGTCGTGGTGGTGTGGGGGTGTCTTCAGTGTACATTTTTGAGGAAGACAATAACATCTGATCGGTGTAACTGCTCGAGGGTCATTTCTAGTAATTAAAAACACTTTAAGGCAAGTTTTCACTGCATCAATTGTAATTTCCATTCATGGGAAAGAACTTTTTGTTTTTTTTTCCCCCCTTAAGTGGTCACAGTGTATAGACTTTTGTTGTGTGTGGGATAAATCTAACCTTAACTTCATGGTACGTCCTGTTGACTTTAGTGGAAGCTTGACTTTGGTTTAGTTCGGAAGCCTCAGTTTGGAATTGAATTTACCTGAGTTCGTTAATCGGATGCCAGACAATGTCCTTTGTTCTGTTGTGGTTGTTGCCCGCCGTGTTACCCGTTTTCAAACTCGCGCCGTACGTTCCTGTAACAGTGGTCGTTTTCTTTCTGTGAACACACTCTGCCACACCAGAACCCTTTCTGTGGGAGCCCCTGAAGGAGAGATCACCCGGACACGACACACACCCTTTGGGTCTCTGCACAAACCCCCCCCCGCCGCCTCTGTTATTTTTTTAACCTTTTTCTCTTTGAGGTGACTTGCAGGGCCACATTTAGGTCACGCGCTGATGCACATTAGGGCAAAATCCATCACGGTGGTGTAGGTTTACACAAACATTCCATTTTTCAGAACAGAGTTTACACTTTTCTGATTGATTTTAGACTTGGGTGATGTTTTTTTTTTTTTCTTTTTTCTTTTCCTGATGAGAAAATAACCACTCGATGCCCCAAGAAAGGGGTTCCCCTAAATTACAGACCTGATGGCGCTGAAGAGTTGTCAACTCAGGGGCTTTTCTGTGTATGAACGTAAACACAAAATGCACAATCGTCACCATTCGACCTTCTTAGTTTGGATTATTTTTTTTCTCCTAATGCACAAAAAAAAACCCCAATTAAAAGGTACAACATTGAAAAACACGCTGGAGGGAAAGTGTTGTGATGAAACGTTAAGCACAATTATGGGAGGAAATCATTTTGTGGTGTATTGTGGTTATAATCCCAACAGTTAAGGTACTGCTAATCTCACTTTTTAATGTGGTCATGTGCTTTCTACGGTGTGTCTTTTCTATCCAAATGCAATACAATATTAAAAGTGCCATATATGCATATAGAAACTGCCTACACATCTTTATTAGGCCTTGGTTTAGAGATTGCTGCAGTTAGCCTTTTTTTTTTTAACCCTTTTTTCGGTCTGTTTATGCCAGTGTCGGAGTTCCTGTCGCCTGCTTGTGCCCCCCTCCCCCTCGGTGTGTTCAGTTATTTGGTATGTGTGTATTGTAATGTCCTCAAACAGTTGGTTTAAAAAAATTGTAGATAAACAATAAACTTCCCTATTCTATTTGAAGTTTAAAGCTCTCCTAGTGTGTCATGTAACACTTTGCGATACACCCGGGCGAGCAACCATTGGTTTTGGTTTCCAGGAAGGGTGACGTGAGGGGGGGAGAGAGAGAGAAAGACCACCATGGGAGAGGAGAACTGTCAAACACTGAAATGATGCGCTGTGTATGGTAAAGTGTTACTGTGATGATGATGATGATGATTCTATTTTTCTTTATATAAAGCACAATGTACAGTCGGTAGCGGTCCCGACCAGAACTGGACTCACTTCAGGGGCTTCCATCGCCACTTTCATCCCAGCTCTTAACAATCTCTTCTGTGTTTTCATATTCTTAAGTGCTACTTGGACAGTGGTAGATGTTGTCTGGATCCACAAGAAAGGGGAGAAGAATCTTTATTTTCATTGTTCCACTCTTCCGTTGATAGATGTCTTATCTTGTCTCGATTGAAAGCCAAAGTCGGTGCATCTTGATGTGATCCGTATTATTCATACAGTAGTTTTTCTGTTTAGTTGGTATTTTTCTTTTTTTTTTTTTGAAACTGGGTGGGATTTGAAGAAGAAGAAAAAAAAATACACAGGCTTTCCAATTTCTACAACTGGTTGTTCATATGTATTTTGTACCAGTGAAGCTTTTTATATTGGAAATTAAAGAAAAATCTCTATATTGGAAAAAAAAAAATTGTCTGGCCTCTCAATGTGGCCTTGCCTTGACCGGGTCTCGAGTTCGGCCTCTTGGTAGCGTCAAGCAATTTAAAATAAGAAAAAAAAACAAAAAAAACGAAAAACACACTTGGTTTTTGTCTCAGAAGGTTGCCCGACTTTCACTTGAGTTGGGTCTCTACGTGTCCGTGGCTTCGGGGAGGGGTTGGGATCCTCTAATCGGTGGTAAGTTTCATGTTAGTACTCGTGCTGTCCACATAGTTTACTGGTCATCAGGATTTGGACCGCTTGTGTGAATAATTGTCTTAGTTGAGAGTTAACTTCTGTGTTTAGTTCAAGCCTTGCTTTTTACCTGTGTAGGTGGTTTTGTTTTTCTTTTCCCATAGAGGAGTGGTAGCCCAAAGACTTGTGTTCTTTTTTTGATCGATGTTTGTTCATGTGTGGTGTGTTTCTTTGCCTCTGTCTCCAGATTAAACCATATCCACTAATATGGACCGTGTCTTAGCGTGTTGTGCTTGTCCAGTGTTGTAAAGACATTTTACAACCCAACCCACCTCCTCTCCCTCCCCTGCAGTGTTGTCGTCTGGCTAACTTGTTTCTCTTTCTTGTGCTTCTTTGCTTGTGTCCGGTTAAAAGAGCCTAGATTCATTAAACTGATATTATTTTTGCATCCAGATAAAATGTCTCTGCAGACACACACTGAGCTACTTTTCATGCAATTTAACAATTGACTGAAAGGGGGAAAAAAAACAGCATTGCAGTTTTCTGGTATAATTGATGCAAATTAAAGAGGAGAGACACAATTTAATTAAAGTTATTGTTATAATTCTGCAGGAAAATGACAAGTGTATGCACAACTTCCTAAATGCTTGGTGAACGCTAACAAGCTATCTTCAATAAGCCAGAGGAAGTTTCCAGAAAACCTAAATAGATGAGTGTTGATCACAAATCAAGGATTATTTAAAAACACTGCAGCGTCTGTCTTTAAGACTTAAAGTTTAAGGCGTTTAACTTTAGCTGAGCTTTTCTAAAATAACCTTAAACGTAGAACGGCGAGTGCTTCAGGTGTTCCAGTAATGGTGGTAATCATCGGAGCGGTGCGATTGGTGTAGCGCCGTAAATATTAATACAACAGTCGCAAAATAATTAACTCTACCATAACTTTTACACCCTTTTGGTAGTTTTGTTGTTTGTTTTTTTTTAATCTTACAAACATTTTGAATTAGAATTTAAACGAAGTTTGAAATAACGCAATTTTCCAAGCAGCACTTGAACGCAACAGTGGATCTATGGCACTTGTGCTACGTCACACCGCGGTCGTGTTGTAAGCTCGGTTTTTGCTAGGTCGGTAGTAAAAATCCAACCCAAACATCGCCTTTCGCCACAAATTCGACCTCGGCGATGCAAACCAAGGAAAAGCTAAGTGCGTACGAACTTCACAGTTGTGAAAAGGGTAGATAAAACTCCGCCAATCGGCTTTCTTTGCGGCGTCTCCTCCCACAACGTGTCTTTCTGCCAGTATGGCCGCTGCCTTGTAGCCCTTCTGGCGTTACTCTTCACAGATTTCAGCTTTTCTAAAATGTCGGCGGTCCTTTTATTGAAACGGTCACTGGGGAGATTACCGTCATGCGTAGCTCGGCCGGGTCTCGCTGGCTGGTATCACACCGAGAAAGGGGTTTACGGGTACCGACCCAAGAAGAGCGACAGCCCGCAGCGGCTGGTGATGGCCCCTCATCAAGGTCAGTATCGGGCTAAGAGTCCCCCTAACATCCCCTCAAAACTCTCCAATCAGCAAGAAATCTGCCTTAAAGACGGACTTATAGCTCCATGATTTGTTGCTTTGCTGGTAATTTACTTAGGTAGTTTAGGTAAACACAAACTGGTTCATAAACTGTCTTCAGGAAAATGTACATTTTGTTTTACTTCCAATGTAAGACAGACGTTTTATCATTAAGCTAAGTAAATGAATCGGCTTTTAAAGGTGTGGCTCGGAGGTATTTGAACAAACTGATAATTTAGGGTAATTTTGAACAGTGAAAAGTGCCTTGGTGTGTTTTCGATGAATTATTTTTTCTTCTTTTTTGGCACAGATCATGGTCTCGAACGCCTGGTCCAGGCTTATAGAGCACATGGACACAAGGCTGCTAAAATTAACCCGTTACTCCCAGAGACGCCTGTAACTGACGGGGTTCCTGAGATAGCCGTGCTGGACAGCCTCATCACAGGACGCCTCAACACCTCAGGTAAACCTGATAATACCTGATAAAAATCTAGGTCTAGAAGGTGACCGACCGGTTCCGCTTCTCCCTGGGAGGCATCCGGACTCCATCGGTCTCTGGGAAACCTGTGAAGAGCCTCGACGGCTCCTTAAAGGATGCCGCTTCTAAATATGTACTGTTGTGAGCAAACTGAGCAATTTCCTTGGCTTTTCTTTGCAGACCTCCCTCATTTTGGTAAAGCCGAGGCCTCGGTGGAGGAGGTTCAGGCCTACCTGGAAGACACGTACTGTGGTCGCCTGTCTGTGGAGACCAGCCAGCTCAGCACCCTAGAAGAGAGGGAATGGTTGGCCGACCGCTTTGAGGAGCTCAAGAAAAAAAGCTTCTCTGCAGAGGAGCGGAGGCGGCTGGCCAAAGTCATGCTGGAGTCTCAGGTAGACCTGCAGAGATCCCGTCTCTGTTAGGGCGGGAAATTGCTTTTCCTATTCTCATGTCTATTTTCCTCCTTATCGTAGGAATTCGACCACTTTTTGGCCGCCAAGTTTGCGACAGTGAAACGCTACGGAGGGGAAGGAGCAGAGAGCATGATGGGATTTTTCTACGAGCTTTTTCACCAGTCCAGCCACAGCGGAGTCACCGACATTGTCATCGGAATGCCCCACAGAGGCAGGCTCAACCTCCTCACAGGCCTCCTGAAGTTCCCACCAGAGGTTAACTAGCCCTGGAAATTCAAATTATCCGCCACTGGCGAGATAAGATTGTTTGCTTAAGCCCTGCTGTTATCAGAGGATGGAAGGCCAGACGCCAAACACCAAACCAGTGTGAGATCGGGGTATCGGAAGTAACACATTTAATTCTCTCCAGCTCATGTTCCGCAAGATGCGCGGCCTCAGCGAGTTCCCCGACAGCTCGCCAGCCATCGGGGACGTGCTGTCCCACCTGACGTCCTCCGTGGAGCTGGATTTTGGAGCGGGGCGTCCTCTTCACGTGACCATGCTGCCCAACCCGTCTCACCTTGAGGCCATCGATCCTGTGGCTCAGGGCAAAACCAGAGCCAGGCAGCAGCTCAGAAAAGAAGGAGACTATTCGCCGGAAGATGCGGCTCAGCCAGGCGACCAAGTCATCTGTCTGCAGGTACCTTAGGCTGTGAAACAGCCAGCCAGGCGGGGCTATTTTTACTAAAATTCCACAGATGCTTTTGGACAGGATGGTTCAGACTTTAGTCGTGCTTTTTCCTCCCCCTCAGGTCCACGGCGACGGCTCTTTTACTGGTCAAGGAATTGTGGCGGAAACTCTGACCCTTTCCAAACTCCCCCACTACAGAGTCGGTGGAAGCATCCACCTCATTGTGAACAACCAAGTGGGTTATACCACTCCGTCTGAGAGGGGGAGGTCCTCCTTCTACTGCAGCGATGTCGGTCAGGGAACCTCCGGATACAGCGGTTCTGACCTTTAGTACTTTTGGGGCAGATCATCTAATAATCTCAAATGAATTTCCCCATTTGTCGTCCTTTTTAACCGCAGGTAAAATGGTGGATTGTGCTGTTATCCACGTCAACGGCGATCATGCTGAGGAGGTGCTGCGCGCCACTCGGTTGGCCGTCGAATACCAGCGACTCTTCAGAAAAGACGTCATCCTGGACCTGATCTGCTACCGTCAGTGGGGTCACAACGAGCTGGATGAGCCTTTTTTCACCAACCCTTCAATGTACAAGATCATCCGGTCTGTTTTTTTCACTTTTCCTTCACGTTCTCTTAATTAGCGTGCGCGAGATTTCATGCTAAATCAGACGTCGCTGTGTACTCGCAGGTCCCGTAAGAGCGTACCGGATTCCTACGCTGACCAGCTGATCTCTGAGGGTCTGATGACCGAAGCCGAGCACGACGACATCAAATCCAAGCACTACGCCATGCTGAACGATAAGCTGTCCAACATGACCCTGTACAGCCCCCCACCCACCAACCTGCAGGGCCGGTGGGGGGATCTGGCCGAACCCCAGGCCAGGGTCAGCACCTGGGACACCGGTCTGCCCGTGTCCCTGCTGCAGTTTGTGGGGGCGAAATCTGTGGAAATCCCGGAGCACATCCATCTTCACAGCCACCTCAGAAAGACTCACGTTCAGGTACGTCCGACCCCTGCGTCCGCTGTTACCGTGGCAGCAGCTGCAGTTGTGATTTTAGTGTTTCGCGGACTCAGGCTCGGCTGCAGAAGTTGGAGGAAGGAACCAAACTAGACTGGTCCACGGCCGAAGCCTTGGCTTTTGGCTCTCTCCTCTCTCAAGGTCAGGACGAAGCAAAATTTCCCATCGGGTTCAAGAACGACGGAATATTTTTGTTGTGCTTTGCATTTGTCCCGCCGACAGGCTTCCACATTCGAATCAGCGGTCAGGATGTGGGAAGAGGCACGTTCAGTCAGCGCCACGCCATGGTGGTGTGCCAGGACACCAACGACATGCACATCCCTCTCAACCACATCAGCCCCCAGCAGACGGGATTCTTAGAGGTCGCCTTTGAACAAACCCCTTCCCTCCTTGGCGACGACTCCTTTCCCTTCACGTGGCGTGCTTTTTCACCTTCCTGCGCAGGTGTGCAACAGCCCGCTGTCTGAGGAGGCCGTTCTGGGTTTTGAGTACGGCATGAGTATCGCCCAGCCCAAGCTGCTGCCCATCTGGGAGGCTCAGTTTGGGGACTTCTTCAACGGAGCACAGATCATTTTCGACACCTTCATCTCTGGAGGTGGTGGCCTTTACGCTCCCGGGCGATTTCTTTCTCGTCTGTCTTGTCTTCAGCGTGACGGGGGTGAAACTCTGGTGTCTGCAGGTGAGGCTAAATGGCTGCTGCAGAACGGGATGGTGATTCTGCTCCCCCACGGGTACGACGGAGCCGGGCCGGAACACTCGTCCTGCCACATGGAGCGCTTCCTGCAGGTGTGTGGGCTAGCCCTGCCGCTTTCACACCAAACCCGACTCCAACTAGAAGAGCGTCTGAGAATGGTTCATGCCCGGAAGAGGCATTTTTAAACAACCGTTTAACATTTAGCGCACGTTTTGTGTAATCAGAGGTGTGGGGGAGGCACGGCGGTGATTGTTTGACCTTTCTTGTGATGGAATAAATAGGAAAAATAGCATCTAATCATTGTTGCAAGGTGGCATATTCTGGGTTCCAATGATTGCAGCAAAATCTGATTGCAATTATGCTCTGCACTGGAGGAACCACTGGGAAATAAATAAATGAAAACCACGGTCGGGTCAGTAGGCAAATTTAAAACACGGAGGCTACTCTGGTCCGGTCCGTCGTTATCGCATCTCTTGTTAGGGATGCAGCGTAAAAGAATGACTAATATTTTCTGGTTTTTCCCTGGCAGATGTGTGACAGTAAAGAGGAGGGCGTCGACGGCGACAACGTGAACATGGCTGTGGTCAACCCCACCACCCCTGCTCAGTATTTCCACCTGCTGAGGAGACAGATGATCCGTAACTTCCGCAAACCTCTCATCGTTGTCGGGCCCAAGACGCTGCTTCGGTTTTCCGTAAGAACAAGCTGTCCCTCCGTTGTTTTTGACGGGGCGTTCTAAGAGGGACGTCGTGTCTCTGCAGGGGGCCGTTTCCAGTCTGGCTGAAATGGCACCAGGGACCTCTTTTAGACCCGTTCTGGGGGACGCATCGTTGTCGGGGGACAGGTAAAGGACCTGCCGAATGGCTGTCCCAACTTTCAAAACCGTGTTTTACATTTTATTCCTATTCCACGCAGTGTCCAGAGGGTGGTGCTGTGCTCTGGGAAGCATTACTACACTCTCCTGAAACAGAGGGAGACCTCAGCCGCCAAGCAGAACACGGCCCTCGTTCGCCTGGAGGAGCTCTGTCCTTTCCCCCTGGAGGCCCTGCAGCAGGAGCTTAAAAAGTACCCCCGCGCTACAGGTACCAGTGGTGCGAAACACAGTGACGTATGTAGCAGTGGTCAGCCCGGGTTTCGGGTTTGAATCTGTCATGAATTCACCAATCACTGGTATCCAGGTCTTGTCATCTCTGCCGTTCTGTTTCTGTGCCCTGCGTTTATCAAAAAACTCGTGCACATCACTCGCTTTGCTGCTGTTTCTATTTGACCCACACACCCGCATTAAGAGCCGGACAGGTTTGTGTTTTTTTTTTCACTTTCAGAACCTTTTTTTGCCACATTAAGTGAAGGTTTTTGTGGGATGGAGGCTGACTTTTACCGGACCTTTGTTTGAATCTGCGTGTCTGACCCCGGATGGTGTCTGCCTGCTTTCCCTGGCAGAATGAAACCCCCCGTTGCTGCGTTTGCTGCTACGCAGCGGTTGTAATTTACATTTTTATTTACACTCACAAGCTGTGCTTAGTTCTGCTGCTGCTCTCACATCGTGGACACTCTTCCTCTTTTGCGGCCAGCCCGCCGATGAGTTTTGCTTAAGCCAGGCTTTTCGAAGCAGCCTGCCGGTTTCTGCTGCAGCCTTGACCTCTGCTCGCATCAACCTGCAACAGAGCTTATGGAACATGGAATTTCCAAAACAGATTTTTCAAAGAACTGAAGACCTTTTATTTAACATACTATGTCATCTAACTTTTTTTTAAAGCTTCCGCTGTGTGCCAGTATGTCACGTGCTCGGCCTCTATTATTAGTTGCATTCGTTTGAAGTCTATAGATGGCTTCAAATTGCATTTTCACCGGAGGCCAGAGCTCGCAGCAATAAACTGGAAAGTTGTTGCCATTAAGATAAGAGCAAACACTCGAGGCTGCAGGAGGATCGTAATTAATGGGCTGTAGCAGCGATGCCGCTATCTCTTCATCTGTTAAATATTTGTAACCGGATTATTTAACAACTTAAGAAAAAAGTGAAAATCTTCTGCTGTTTTTTTTTAATTATTATTATTTCTGGTACGAAGGTGTGTTTGTTCATCCTGTATTTCTCCCAAATGCCCCGAAGCCCGTTTGGCATATGTGGGAACTGTCATTGAGAAGCGCTGTCACCTTTCACCTCAGAGTTCGTGTGGAGTCAGGAGGAGCCTCAGAACATGGGGCCCTGGACTTTTGTCGCTCCCAGGTTCGAAAAACAGCTCGCCTGCAAGGTGAGTAGGTTCCCCGTCACCACCAAGCGGTTCTGAATTATTAACCTCACCCTGGCTGAACCGGGTCTTGTGTGCGTCTCAGCTCCGGTTGGTCAGCAGGCCGGCGCTGCCCGCCCCCGCTGTCGGCATCGGCACCCTCCATCAGCAGCAACAGGAGGCCATCCTCGCAGCGACCTTCTCCTAAGGCTTCCTGAGTGGATACCGGAGCAGGTTTCCGCTGGAGTGTGTTTGCACCAGTCTTCCCATGCAAAGCTGCTGTGGCAGATACATGTGACCTTGGAAAAAAGGGTGCTAAAAGAATGTAGCACAGTATGGTAACCTGAGTAGTCTTCATGCTCCTATCTGTACGCTCACATGGCTGATTTAGGGCCGTTTCCCCCCCTTTTTCTTCAATCATTGCCTTTTACACACAGTTTACAATGTAATTGTAGTAAAAAAGTGCTTATTTTTACGACCTCTACGGCCTTGGCAGAACAACAAAATGAAGTCTACGAAGTTAACATCTGAGCATATCGTAAAATATTTTTTCAGGAAAATGTAACTGACTTGCATTACAGAATTTTAAGACTTTATTCAACCTGGAGGTTCAGGAATGTTTTTAATTGTATACATTTAGAATAATATCCAAGGTTTATCTTTAAAGAAAACTTTAACAAATCCGGTTGCACACACAGATCTAACCTTGGATAGATGAGCGAAAACCCACACAAACTTGAATTATTACCTACTTGAGCTGTAAAGTGAATCTAATTCAAAAGGCTTTTGAAAGGATAAAGGTATAAAATAATTTCAAGGTAAATAAATATATTTCACCTTTATGCCATGTTTGTTTCTTGCTATCACCTCAGGCTGAAAGGTTTGCCAAAAAAAACACCTTTAAACGCTGTATTTGCGCAGATAAACAGGTGTTGGTGGGGGGGGGGTTACCTGCCGTGCACGGCCCCCCTGCCCCTGCTCCCTCCGGGTCCGCCCGTGGCCGCAACGCGCTGGACCCGAGCGTGGAGTTCCGAGACGCGGACACGTGACCGCGCATTACCGGCCCGCTAATTTGCTGCAGTGCGAACGCTCGAGATTTGTCGGATAGGGAGGGGGGGGGGGGGCAGCGATCCCTCACGCCCCCCATCGCCATAACAACCGCCGCTCGGGTGTCACACGCAGCCCGAGTGGAGCCGAGCCCAGCCGAACCCAGCCGACTGCGTCGCCGCTTGACAGCGACTGGAAGCCGGCCCCGGCGGAGGAGGCGAGCCTGTGTTCCCCCGCGATCCGAGTGATCCGAGCAGCGGGGAAGCTCAGCGCCGGGATCCGCTACGTCAGGCGGATTAGTCAAATAACCTCTCGGGGGTAGGACGGACCTTCTGCGCCCTGGCTGCCTGCGCGGGGCGGGGGAAGCGCTGACACACGCCCGGGAAGCCTCCGGAGGAAGACACAAGTGCACTTTTCTCCATTTCTCCTCCCTTTCGTCCGTTTTTTGTTGGTCTGGGTGAGACAGCTGATCCTCCGGCAGCGTCTCATCTTCCCTCCCGCCTCTGCCTCCCCTCCGGCGGCACCGCCGCCCCCGGCGCGAAATGGCGAAAGAAAACGGCCAGTCCGGCGACGGATCCTGGAAAAAACACGTCGAGGACATCAAGAAGATCTTCGACTTCAAGGAAGTCCTCGGGACGTGAGTAGCCCGGTTACCGGAGCCGGCGGGGGAAAGTTGAGCCGGGGGGCCGGAAACAATGAGGCGGCTGGCGGCGGCTCTGGAGCCGGGAAGCCGCCTGACAGCTGTTGGATGAACGCTGGCACCCAACCTGGGCCCTTTCACACACACACACACACACACCCCAGATCGGGTGTGTGTGTGTGTGTGTGTGTGTGTGTGTGTGTAAAAACGGGGCTTCGCAGGTTCGGGGTCAAAATGTCAGAGTTCATTCACAAAGCGCTGCCGCGTGTTTCTGCAGCTCGATGCGGCCATTTGTTCTGCACCACTCGGGGCCGGCTTCTAATCACGCCTTTCCTCCTAAATGAATGAGGATTCCATTCTTCCTTTGCACGCCGGGGATCAGGTCTGAGGTGGAAAAAGCAACCGGAAAAGTTGGGTCCGACTTTGGAACCATCCCGGGTTTTCCTCTCGCAGCTCATTTTTTGCTGTTTGGAAGGGCCCAGCAGTCAGATTCCAGAGTTTATTTTAGTCTGCTTAGCTGACTTCATTTCCTTTCCTTAAATAAGTTAGAGAATTAAAGCGTTGGAGCCTCCGCTCTGCACCCAGGCAGAAGTTTCAGGCTTTATTTCTTTTTTCGCCGTTACTCAGAAGGTTGACACAGCAGCGGCTTCCAGCCATAAAACCATTAAAGGCTAACCCGCCTTTTTGTTTTTGTTGGTTTTTGGTTGGTGACTGGTTTTTCCTGAGTGGCCGCATCAGAAAAATGTTGTGCAGCAACTTGGCTGCATTGTGACATGCGGCAGAAGGCTTCTACCTGCTGGCAGCTCCCCGTTCCCCTTCCCAAGGCCCTTTCGTGTGTGTGTGTGTGTGTGTGTGTGTGTGTGTGTTCTCATCCCCAGCTGGGCTTCAGAACCTCCAGGGTTCTCCTCGTTGTTCCCCCCTTCATCGGTCTGCTTTCTCCAGCTTCCCTCTCTCACTTGTTGAATGCACCACAAAGCCTGACTCACGCTTTCTCTCCGTCTCCGGGTCCTTCTGCTCTTCAGCCAGTTCTTTTCTTTCCCTCTTGGGCCGTCCTTCCTCGGCATCGGCCAGAACCTCAACCTATCGGTGAATACTGGTGTCATCCAGACGAAAATCCCCGTCTGGCTGACTGGATCCTCCTCTAAACATCTTCATTGCTAGCTTGCGTAACCTTTTTTGGTGTTTTTCTTTCGTTTTGGAGGACGTGAATGGAGGAAACGTGTACCAAAGGAGGCCTGGCTTGGGCCAGGCTGAGGCGAGGCTAGATGACTGATCAGCTGCGGCGGTGTCGGCCAGGTTCGGGCCTCGCATCCTTCGTCTCGCTAGCTGTTGGAGCTAATTAGATCCCGGTGGCCGAAGCCAGGCCTCCCGGCTCCACGCTGCCTGTCTGTCGGCTAATTTCAGCCTCTTAAGCTGCTGATGCGCTGCAGAAGCGACTTAAGTAACCTGACTGGGAAATGCCTTCATTCATCTGCCACGAAAGACGAAAAATCTATTCAAAAAAACTGGATTTTATTGACGTAACCGGCCCGTGCAGCAGGTTTTTAGCCCCCCGGCTGCTCTGGCGGATCCTTTCCGGGCCCTGATCCGCAGTCTCTGCGCATTGATCTTTTCCTGCTTGTGTGGAGACCAGATAAGTCCTTGGTGCAGTGAAAATGGCAGCTAGGCAACTAGGACAATGGAAACCTTAAGCTGGTGATGAAGAAGACGAAGTTGACAAGGCTCTCCACTCCCTCCAGCTTCCTCCTCCGTGGGAGGACGCCCATTTTCCCGTCGGCTGTAATTCAGACGAACGACACCATCATTTCATCAATCTGACGCCACCGTCAGCTTCTGTAATGATTGACAGGCTGATCTGCAGGCAGGTGTCCACGGAGCCCCGTTCCCAAGCCTGCGAAGCCGCAGTTTGAGGATAAAGAGACGCTGATATGCGCCAGCGACCGAGGGAGGCGGCGAGATCGGGGCCTGACAGCCCGGCTGAGCTCTGTCCACGCGGCAACTGTCTGCCGTTGCCTGGCAGCAGGTACAGCAACGTGCTTTTGCCGCGGCAAAGTTCTTTTCCTGCTTTTTCACGGCGTCGGGCCCGGCCCAATCTGCCGCGAAGCAGCCGTTTCCCCGAGCCTGAGCCTCCGCGTCTGACTGGCTGATATCCGGTGCTGCTTTGAAGGTTTTTTTTAAGAACAAGCCGTGGCGAGACGCCGCGTTCCCCTTTCATCCAACTGTACCAACAGCAGCTGGTTTTGCTAACGCCCGTCGCATGTGGACCGACCCGGCTAACGTTTCCACCCCCGTTGGTTGCGTAAAAGGCCCCAAGGTGACCGGGTGTACCCCACCACGGCCTCGGAGACGGATTGGAGGGCGCTTAGCGACGGTCAGCCGCAGGCCTGCAGGATGCAGAGCTGCAGTTGCATCTGCAGCAGCGAGTGTGGGTTTGACACAGAGAACATCACACCTCCGTGCTTCGCATTAGTCAGCCTTTCTCTTGGCCTCCTTCCGCGCGGCGGTGGCGGTGTGGGGTGACTGTCACGCAGGGCTGGCGGTGTCGCCCGTCGGGCCAGTCCGTCGCCCCAGCTCATCACCTCAGGCTGGCATCTTTACATCTCCATGCATCGTTTTTGTTGCATTTCTGAACTGTAAGGTTGAATCATCTCACACCTCCCTGCAGTGAGAAAACCCACAAGCTGGGTTTTTTTTTTCTTCTTCTTCTTTTTTTTCCTTCGGCCCTTTGTCATTTACAGGAAGTGATGTTGCCGCGTGATGTTGCCGCTCGGCAGTTGTAATTGCGGTGGGGGGGGGGGCGGGGGTTAGCGCGTTTCCTGTGCTTTCCGTCGGCTCTCTGAGAGCTGCGCCGCAGAGTCGGAACCCTGCTCCCAGCAGGGCGGAGCTCCACGCCCAACCGGTGGCATGTGAGGGGCAGGAAGGACGCTCAGCATCTGGTGTGACGATGACGCTGGATGCGGAGCACCCACACACACACACACACACACACACACACACACACGAGGTTGTGCGACCAGGTAGTGTGTTTGTGAATCTTCCAGGCCCTCCCCCCATCCCGGGTGATGGTGGAGCGAGGGGATTAGCGTGGATTTGACGGCCTCGCTGGGACTTAGCGCTGTGAGCAGCGCCGAGTTTAGAATCCGCACAGAGGAACTCATCAGTCTTTGAGGACCTGACGGACATTTTGAAGCCGTCGGCGCCGCTTCTCAGGGCCAATTTAGACACGCGATCTCACATTTTAGCATCCGTCCTCGCTAAAGGCGGCTGTATGAGCCGCTGGTTGCCGTTTTAGGAGTTTTTAGAATCTGGTATTTTCAATTTTGCGCCATTGAGAAGAGCAAGAGTTTGACCCGATGAAGTCAACATGCCAGCCCTTCACCGGGGGGAGGGTGGAAGTGACGGTGGGATGAAAGCAGGGATAAAGAGCATCATGGTGCCTGTTGGCTGGGCTGGGCGGTATCATAGCAACGGATGCAGATTGCTTGAGCAAATACTCCCTTAATTCTGTATCTCTTGTCAAAGGTGCTCTGGTGTAGGGAGACAGATGGTTGGGCCGGGCGCGCCAGCCGCCGACCTAAACGGTTGTTTTTTAGGGCTTTTAAAAGTGTTTGCCCTGTAAGCCAACAGGAAAAGCCGTCGACAACTTTGCCTGTTCTCGGCAAATATTCCCAGCATGCTGTTTGCGCGCTCTCGCCCGCCTGTCCCTGGGTGCCCTCCCTCCATCCGCCCGCCAATAAAGATTTTCTGTGTGAATATCACCCCGAGTGGGCGTCAACGGAGGCTTTCTCTCTTTTCCTCCCGCAGCGGGGCGTTTTCCGAGGTGGTGATGGCTCAGGAGAAGGCCACGGAGAAGATGGTCGCCATCAAGTGCATCCCCAAAAAGGCGCTGAAGGGGAAGGAGACGAGCATCGAAAACGAAATCGCCGTGCTGCGGAGGTGAAAAAAAACCCCAAACGCTTTCTCCAAGGGTTTCCGGCCTGCGGCGACACCGGGGAACTGGGTAAAAACCCCAAGGGAAACCCGTCCGCCATCTTGGCTCTGACGTGGGGGTCGGAGAGGGTGAAGGAACACAGATCAGCTGACGCGTTCTCTCTCGCCGTTGCTGGGTTTCCTGAATCCGTCCTGGCTTTGCTGGAAGATCCGAAGGCCTCCTGGTCTTCGGGGACCCTCACCTCCTCCTCTTCCTCCTCCTCCTCCTCCTTCTGCAGGGTTTATTAGCAGAAGCTGGCCGGTGGGTTGCCTGGACACGGCGCTGCGACTCGTCCTATATTGTTTTCTTCAGGGCTGCTGAATCGTGACTCATTAAGCAGCTGAGAAATGCGACGTCCTCCACCGCGCGCAAAAGCTTTTCAGGCCCTGCCTGAACCCTCGGCGGTCAATGGGAGCGGCGTACGCGCACCAGCGCACGGGGGGGAAGGCCGCCGCGCTTTTGTCAGCGCGAAAGGCTGTTTTTTGTTTTTTTTTACAGCCTGTTTTCTCTGCAGGATAAAGCACGAGAACATTGTGGCTCTGGAGGACATCTACGAGAGCTCCAACTACCTGTACCTCATCATGCAGCTGTGAGTACGCAAATCAGCCGCAGCTTGTTGGACCTGAAGGGGAGCTGGGAGGCGTGCGTGGTTGCTACTGGTTTACCAGGCGAAACCAGTGACCGTGGGTCTCCGTGTGCCGCCAGGGTGTCCGGAGGCGAGCTCTTCGACCGCATCGTGGAGAAAGGCTTCTACACAGAGATGGATGCCAGCAGGCTCATCCGCCAGGTGTTGGACGCGGTCAACTACCTGCACTCCATGGGCATCGTGCACAGAGATCTAAAGGTAGCCCCACGCGCGCTCCACCTCCACCAGAACCCCTGAAGGGAACCGGCGGTTTCTGGTTTTGTTGGTTTGCAGCCTGAGAATCTGCTGTACTTCAGCCCCGACGACGAGTCAAAGATCATGATCAGCGACTTTGGCTTGTCCAAGATGGAGGGCACAGGCGACGTGATGGCCACCGCCTGCGGGACTCCGGGATACGTGGGTAAGGACGCCGTCCGAGGCCTGGCAGCGGCGGGGAACGTCCTCCGGGAATCTGCCGGAGGACGACCTCGGCCCTCTGCGGCGCGACGTCAACAACCGGCGCTGATCCACCAGACGGATGTTCTTTTTTCCAACCGTTTCCTCTAATCCCTCCAGCCCCTGAGGTCTTAGCCCAGAAGCCCTACAGCAAAGCGGTGGACTGCTGGTCCATCGGCGTGATCGCTTACATCCTGTAAGTGCTCCTTTTCGCCGCCGTTGCTCATGAATGCGTATAAAACCGGCAGGCAGACCTGGGGACGGTTTCACTTCCTCCCAGCTGGCTCGCTCCTCACCTCCCACCCGGTGCTCCAGCGCACATGGGCGTGCGTTTAAAGCCTCGCATCTCTCACTTCCCCACTGCACATGCAAATATCTGCAGTGGCAGCTGCAACATCCAGAGCTTTGATCAGTGCAGTGATGGTGTGTGAGATCAAAGAGATCCATTAAAAAGAGCTCTTTAATTCCTACTAAAACTGATTCAACCTGTTCTCCCTCCTTCAGCAGGAACGGAGGATAACAATTAGGAATTACTGCTGTGTACATTTATGCCGCGTCTGTAATCCTGAATCTTCCCCTGTTGGGGACGGAGGTGAAAAAACTGGAAACCCAGAAACGATGTTGGAGGAAATCCTTCTAGATGAGGGCTCAGCCGTCAGCTGACGGATGAACGCTGCTGGGTTTCTAACCGGCGCTCTTGGTCCCGGCAGGCTCTGCGGTTACCCGCCCTTCTACGACGAGAACGACTCCAAGCTCTTCGAGCAAATCCTCAAGGCCGACTACGAGTTCGACGCTCCCTACTGGGACGACATATCGGACTCAGGTGAGACGGGACAAAATAACCAACCCGTCCTCGTTCATGATGAAAAGGATGCTAAATTCACTGTCCCGTAAAAGTTTTCCCCGTCTTCAAGTTGACCTTTTTTGCGTCCTCAGCCAAAGACTTCATCAGCCGTCTAATGGAGAAGAACCCGGAGAAGCGCTTCACGTGTGACCAGGCTCTTCAGCACCCTTGGTGAGAAGCTAACGGCAGCTAGGCCAGCGGAGGGAAGCACGTGTTGGTGCGATGAAGCGGCGGCGTGACGCAGATCGCCGCGCTCGCGCGTTTGTCATGTAGAGCGCTTCCTCCCACTGTCGTCTGTCGCCATGGATCCGAGCCACCCGGCCCACCTTTGCCCGGAGCTGCCGGCCCCGGAGAGAGACATCTGCTGCCAATTAGCGGGTGCTGGGCTGAAGGGGACTTTTAAAAACACGGGAGCTTTAACGAACTATTAGGATGTCCTCCCAGGCCTGAGCCAGCGCTAATGAGAGCGAGTTGGCCCGGGCTTCCGCGGAGGAGGTTTGTTAGCCAGTAATGGGCCTTTCGGGACTCGGGCAGGTGGTCATTTCGACTTAAATACGTGTCTCCGACGTCGACAGCAGAGAAGCGTGAATTCAACGTCCATTCTGGTTTCTCCAGGATCGCCGGAGACACGGCCCTCTGCAAGAACATCCACGAGTCGGTCAGCCGCCAGATGCGGAAAAACTTTGCCAAAAGCAAATGGAGGGTGAGTGTCACCGGGAAAAGGGACCAACGCGGTGATGCATGCTGGCAAATGTCTCCTGCTTGTGTTTGCAGCAAGCGTTTAACGCAACGGCCGTCATCCGCCACATGCGGCGCCTGCAGCTGGGCACCAGCTTCGGCAGCAGCAACATCCACACCGGCGCCACCTCCGGCCCCCAGAGCCGAGCCCCGGCCAAGAGCCAGTCCGTGGACTGCGCCCCGCTCTCCCTGAAGGACTGTGAGTGACGCTTCGCAGCTGCCCGGAGGTGTAAACGCACCCGGCACGCGGCCGTTGGCGCGCTCGGCCGCCGTCTCCATGCAGCTCATTGTTTAAAAAGTGAAATAAACGGGGTTTTGGCGGGACCCCTGTGGTAGCCCAGTAACCTGGGTTTGCTTCTCCTGCAGGTCCTCCCATGGCTCCTCTGGCCTACCACCAGAACGCCCAGGGGCCCTCGCCCGAGCGGGAGGAGCCTCCCGCGGCGGATGAGCCCGCCCGCCCGCGGCCCTCCACGGTGACCGTCATCCACACGGGGACTAAATGACGCCAGGTTCCGCGGGAGGTGAGCTGGGAGACCACGGAGCTCTGAGACGGGGTGAAACCGCCCCGCGCCTCACGGCCCGATGCCGTCGCCCACCTCGCCCGTCCCGCGTCCCTCCCGTCGGGTCTCGGCCGAACCGCGGGAGGAATTTGAGAAGTTTTGCCTCAGTTCCTGTCACCGCGCTGGGGGGGGGGGAGAAGATTGTGGAAGCCATGTTCAGCTGAGCCTCCGACCGGCAGCTGCTCCAAGTGCCACACTAAAAGGGAACTCTAGCGAATGCTGCTACCTGACCGCGGGGCGTCTCCACGAGGACGCCCCCGCCGAATGCCTCTGTGTAAATTTCCTGCGTGGAGCTGCGGACTGGAGTGGCGCCGGTGAAACGCCGGCTGTGGTGAATTCATCGTGACGTCCTCTGCACTCTGGACTCCTGGCTCGTTTACTGTGGTGTTTGCTGCAGCGGCTCCGCGGTGGGAGCGCGTGTGTTTTCTCTTTCTTTGAGCGTACGTAAACCCGGTGGGCTTTCGAGGACCTCGCCGCTCGGGTTATTGATTTTCTTACCGTGTATCTGTTTTTGGAAGAAACCACTTGTAATTAGATTCAATCCAAAAGTGGGTGAAATGGGCGGAGAAAGAGAAAACCAACTAGTTAGTTGTTTTTTTTTTCCGTTGGTTGATTTTGATGGATTTGCGACGGTGCCGCCGACGGTGTGTCGTCGCTGTTGTTCTCAGGGATGCCCTTTGACCTGAAGCGAACCAAAACCCCCCTCGTTGGTCTCTGCTGAGTGAGAGAGACTTTAACGTGCCATCGGGAGAGTTTGACACATTCTTTCCACCTTCGGAGCGATGGAACTCGAACCGAACCTTTTGAATCACCCCGAATTATTGTAGGATTGGGATTTAATCAAAATGCGCATCCGTATCTGATGTTGACGGGGGGGAAAAAAGGTAAAAAGACAAAGAAATGCGAATGTACCTGGGCTGCCTGCAGCCGTCCGCTCGGTGGTGTACAGCCGCGCCTCTGTGTGCTCTCGCTCTGCTTCTGGCTCCTCTTCCTCTTTCTGAAATCACTGTGCTTTCATACCGCTCTGTTGAATTTAGCAGCAGGACTCTTCCTCCGCTCTCACACTCGCTCTCCGGAGGACCAGAGAAGGGCTCCGTGTTTTCCCCCCAGGTGTACCCCCGTGTCCGTTTTTTCCAGTCGTTCCACGTTCACGGGGGGAACGAAAGAACTCTTGATCGCCCGCAGCGAGAGATTCGCCATGCTGACGCAAATATCGATATTGAGCTTCTACAAACTCGATGTACAAATCACAAGGAAACGCCTGCTCGATACTTGGATGTTTATTTGTGTCTTCCCTCTATTTTGATCCTCGTAAAAACAGAAACGGGAAGCTGGGCGTGAGGCGCCGAAGGCCCCTCGGTTTGCATGTTTTACCTATCGTTCCCGAAATGTGCTTTGGAGTTGTAGAAATTCATGTATTAAAGACAAAAAAGGCTCCTTTGCATGTGCTGCTGCCTCTTTGACGGAGTCTTCATCAGTGGTGTCGGTTGTTCCCCCGGGGAGGGTACATCCCATCGTGGTGGAACTCCCTCCACCTCTCCGTGCTCTCTCCGGTCCTCCCATCCTCTTCTGGAACGGTAAAAGTGTTTCGGTTCTCCGAGGGGAGCCCGGCTGAAACCTGCCGCCGCCGGCCTTACCGTCCGGCTCCTCTTCGCCGTGGCTCTCGGACTCCTTCCTCTTCCTCTCGTGGAACTCTCTCCTCCGCTCGTCTGCGGCCAGGATCTGCCTCTGCTCGGCTGCCACAAAAACCGCGTTGGGGTTAAAGGTCGTTAATAAACCGGGGAAAAGTGAAGCCGAGCGGTTGGTGCGGCCTGTGGGGGACGAGGCCCCCGTGAGGGACGAGGCCCCCGTGAGGGACGAGGCCCCCGTGAAGGGACGAGGCCCCCGTGAGGGACGAGGCCCCCGTGAAGGGACGAGGCCCCCGTGAGGGACGAGGCCCCCGTGAAGGGACGAGGCCCCTGAACCTCAGCTGCTGTCTGGCTAACTTCTGAGCTTCCAAACAGCCTCCTCATCTCACTCTTTTCCTCTGTCTTCTTGTTTCCGTGACTTCTCTCCGTCCCCGTGTGCCGGCACATTCCGCGCTCACCTCCCGACCGCTCGCCCACTCGCTCATCCAACTTCTCCTCTCTTTAACGGCCCTTTTCATCTGCGCCGGGCAGCGCCGGTGTCTCCTCGCTGTCGTCCCACGGCGGGTTACACAACTGCTTAATCACGCACTGTGTGGTTGGTGAATCGGTGATTGTTGGCTTTGTGGTTTGGTAGCGTCAGTGTGTGTGTGTGTGTGTGTGTGTGTGTGTGTGTGGGTGAGCTCCAGGCTGCCCTGTGACTCCAGAAACTTGTACACAAGCTGTCATAACAATTCTGATCATCCAACTTTACCGCTTTGACTCTGACCTTTGACCCCTCTTTTGCTATTTTTTTTTTACTCCTTCTTTAATGGACTCTGCATGGTTTTATAGCATTAACGTCTGATGTTTTTATGCTTTGAGACTTTTCCTCTTTATGGGCGTTCAAGCGTTCCCAGGCTTCCATCCCAACCGATAAAGATTCCCAGAATAATCTGCTGTCGTTTTTCTGGAAGGAGCTGCGCATGGCTTCGAATACGGCGTCAACCTTTGCTGGATTTGGATCTCGGCTCCTAAGCAGATTTGTTTTTGTGATCCAAAACGTGACGGGTGCAATCAGGAGTTTAGAAAAGAGACAGATAAAAGTACCCAGCGCGTCCACCAGCATGACTTTGATAATGAATCATCGGAAATGTTGATCTGAC
Organism: Tetraodon nigroviridis; assembly: GCA_000180735.1. NCBI lineage: Eukaryota > Metazoa > Chordata > Actinopteri > Tetraodontiformes > Tetraodontidae > Tetraodon > Tetraodon nigroviridis. The sequence continues at coordinate 884,351 of CAAE01015000.1, forward strand.
AACGAGCTGAAGGGTTGAGAAAGTAAATAAACTCACCATTAATCTCGTCCTGGGATTTGAGGAGGCCTCTTCTGCTGCGCCTTCGGAAGAAGCTCGAAGCGTCGGACTCCTTCATGAAGATCATCTCCAGAGGTCCTGCGGAGGGAAGGTCGGCGAACGGAACTGAAGGGTTCGGAAACATGAGAAGAAAGAGGCTTCTCACCTGCTGGGTCTCTCTGTCTGCCTGCGCTCTGGGACACAGCTGCAGAGTGTGTGTCCCCAGGGGAGCCTGCATCAGCGGACCAAAAGACAGCAGCTTGAGTTTAGGAGCAAGCGGTAAAAAAAGACCCTCCAGCATCACCAATGCTCATCAGACTCACAGAAAAGTGCAGTAAATAGAGCGAGGAGACCCAGGAGAGTCGCATACGTCCGCGTCATTTTTGCGTCCTGTCTGGACTGAGATGGAGAGACAGACCGGGAGGGAAAGGTGTGTCTCCGAAAGGTGGGGTCAGGAGTCTGGAGGAATATCAACAGGAGGAGGAGCGATTCACAGTCTGACCAACAAAGGCAGCCTCTAAGGGTTATAAACTTCATTAATCCACATCCAGTTGGTATTTTTGTCTGTTGTGATTCATCAGTTTCTCTCTATGTACAGTTTAGACGTTTTATATACATCGGTCCTTAAATTGCTACCTTTCCTTCTGCAAAAAAACTACACTACAAAAATATGCAGCCTTATGTTTGCTAGAGATTTTTCTCACCTGAATTCTGGCAGCGTCCCAGAAAAGACAGAATGTTTAAAGTGTTTTTGAAGGGTGAACTGAAGCAGAGGAATTTCTGTAAAGGGACGTGAAAGTAAATTTGAGGGAGTGAAGAATGTTTGCTCAGCAAAAAAAAAAAAAGCTACACATTAGACATCTCAAAGGTAAGCTTTTATTAAATAAAAGGTAACCGAATATTAACTTAATTTGTCATTAGTTTTTGTAGCAGTCTTTGCTATACATGCTTAGAATTTAAAAATGTGGTTTTTGCCTGACTTTATATAAATGATAACAAAAACAACACAGCAAATTAGGTTTAATCATGCACAAAGTGGAAGTACGGCGCGTTTGCCAGCAGGGGGCGCTGTGAGTCAGTGCCGGGGGCCCGCCCGCGCAGTCCCAGCCCCGGCCGGTAGGCGGCGCGGTTTCCCCGCAGACATTTTCGGTGACAGGGCTGAGTGGTGGCCGGCAGCGTCAGCGGGCAGAGGACACAACCACCGCCGCCACCGTCGTCTCTCCCTCTGCCATGGTCCCCCGGAGCGAGAAAGCCCAGCACTTTACAGCGGGAGGACAACTTCGCCGTCCTTAAACGACGCCGCGATGCTGAGGGCTTCGAGCCCGCGGCCATAGGCGACACCGAAGAGCTAGAAAGTAGCTGCCATCGCTCGGGAAACCACGAAGAAGACGCGGGGAGGGAAAGACGGCATCCGGCCCGAGAAGAAGCTCGGAGGTCGGGGACTCCGGTCGGAGCACCGCTCATCGTTTCTGGTGAGAGCTCCTCACTCTTCCCTCTTAGTTTCGGCGAATTCGGCTCCCGTCGACGAGAGCCCTGCGTGGGCTAGAAAGAAGCCTTTAGAGCCGCACAAAACCCGCCGAACACTGTTTATTTCGCAGCCGCTTGTGTGAGCTATTCAGACGGCCCCATTCAGCCATGAATAGCCCCGGTAACTGAACACAAACAGCCGGGCCAAGTACGAGCCGCGTGGATGAAGGCAGGACGCGGGCTGGGGGTGGAGAACCACGGTCCTCCTCGTGGTTCAACAGCAGACGCCACCAGTACAACCAGTCGGCCGACTGGGAGCGGGGCTGGGGCGGAGGGACGCGCCTGCTCGCCGCTCTGCGTGTGTCGTCTTGCGCGAACCAAAACAATCATTGACCCATATTTTCTCTCTTTCTGCTCCGCGTTTCTCTCCTTTTTCCCCTTCTGCTGCAAACAGGCGGTCAAAACTTTTCCCTCTTCGTTCTTTCGTCAGCCACAGAGCCCAGTTCTGCATCGTAAAACTGCTTGCGTGTGGAATTCTGCAGCCTTTTAACGAATTTGCAGCTTTTTTTATGCGTGTCATCTATTTTCGTGTGTTAGATATTAAAAAGGCGTGAAGGCAGCATGCTGATAAGTTCTTTTAGCCTGGGAACTTTCAGTTCTCACATAAATTGCCCTCATAAATGACTAAGGTGACCTGAGTCCAGTGACTCAAGTGTAAAACTCTTTGTTATAGATCACAGGATTATTATGACTATAGTGTAATATTATTTCGTAATTAGGAATGAATAATGTGTGCTGTTTCACAACACTTCTCTCCATTTAAAGTCAGGTTTGTTTGGCTGGTGCTTGAATGAAGGGGCCATTGTCGCGCCTTCTTCTTCGTCCGTGTCTGCCAGTCGCACGTTGGTGCTGGGTTTAAAATAATCTCTGCAGGGGAGTGATGGTGCACATGCCTGGTGTGTTGGTCCGACGTGTTTTGGTTGCCTTGGTGAAGGCCTGGCGGTGGGGGATGGTTGGGCGTAATCCCACCTGCTGTTTAGCAGCTGGAGCCACGTGCAGACGATCCCTCCGCTCCCACGGTGCGGATCGGATGTCGGTGTGTGAACATACACATATATGATTACATTCAGCGACCTGCTTCTATATTTCAGCCGTTTGGTTCTAATTCTCTCCGCATTCCCTCTGAGCTGACGGTAAAGCTGCAGGCCAGGACAGCTGGCTGAAGGTTAATGTGGCGGCCATCTCTGGGGGGGCAGCTGCCGTGTCACAGGCACCTCTCCGCTCTATAGATAGCCCCAAATACAAACTCTTCATCCCCCACCTGGAGGCAGGTATGTGGGTCGCCACCCAGCCGACCAAAGTCTGGGACAGGTGAGGGACAAATGTTGCCTTTTTTCCCGTTACTCTTGGCAGCGTTTTCAGGAACTCTCTCAACACTTGTTGAGTCTTAATTTGGAAACACACACACACACACACACACACACACTTACATCTGAGCACTTATTACAGGCAGCCACGTGTGCGGAGATATTTTCAGTTCTGATCTAATAAAATCCACGCTAAACCCATGTAAGTGAAATTACTAGAATTACGGTAAACTACTGTGAATACAAAGCTAATTTTTGACACGTTTTCTTGAAAAAGTGTGTTGATTTATCATCCAGTGTTGTGAATTGGTTATCCGTGGACGGAAATGAAATGTTAAATATTGTTCCTGTGGGATGTTTTTCTGGCATTTTGTTTGTCTCTCCCAGGCTAACCTTCCTCCGGAAGGACTTTAGCTTTCCACAGCACATCTCGTGGCCCTGGACGGGACTTTAACCCAAAGAAGCACAGATCTCATCGAAGCGAAGCAGCCTGTCGTTCAGGCTGCTGTTGCCGCGGCAGCAGTTTCAGCCGTCTAGCGTTGACTCATGGGCTGTCGAGTCGGTTGCTTTGCGTCACCTGCAGACGTCCTCCCACCACCGGCGACAAGCGTGAAGTTGAATCCAACGAGCGCGTCAAAAAAGTGTCAAACACGACGCTGGCTTCCTGTTTTAGCCTCACCTGCTGCATCCTGGGAAAAGAGGCTCCTGAAAAAGACTTTTTTTTAATGTTGCACAATGCAGCCTTTATGGGGTCCCTCTAATGGAGCCAGCTCCTCACTCTTGTCCTCATTGTCTTGGCCGGGAAGAGAAAAGGCTGCTCTTTAGAAAAGCGGCGCTGAGCTCATCCTCCAATCACGCCAGCGGTCACGCTTGTCCTCCGTCTTCAGGGGAGGGGAGAGGAGGCAGGCCGTTTTTAGGAGCGCTGTCGCCCTTGGTTTTTCTGACGGCGGCCCACTCGAGTGGCCCCGTGGGGTGACGGCAACGCCGGGGTCCCTGTGCAAACGCTCGGGCGTCGGCGGCAACGGCCGCAGTATTAAAGGTCTGCCTCGGGGGGGGTGTTGTTCCTCACCGCTGGAACACTGACCTTTCCCATCATTCCCTTTGTTGATCGTCGCCACTGGTGCCGCTCGCTTCTGGTTGCCGTAGGAAACGGGCAGATTCCATACGGAGACGATGTCAGCGGTGACCAAGAAGCCTCATCCCTCCTGCTCTTTTCTGCCCGCCCCCTCCAGCAGGAAAACAGATGGAATGTACATTTTACTCCACAAGCGGCCACCCCCTGGTGTGCGCGTGAGCCGTGCGGCCGTATTATTGTCAGTATTGATCGCTAGATAAAAGGGGGGGCGGCGGTGGAATTGCAGAGCTCGTCGGGGTTGGGGGTGGAGGTGGGTACTGGAAGCTGCCAGAACGATGGGCTTTGAGGCTGCTGAGGCCGAACGATGGCGTGCGTGCAGTATTTTGCCATTTTCAGCATCAAGAGGGGTTGGGGGGGGGGGCGCAATACAGTTGCCATGGCAACGGATCTGGAAACAAAGGGCCAGCAGACCCGGGACTCAGACCTCAGTCCGGCCTGCTGGGGGGGGTGGTGGAGGGGAGCCGGGAGCAGCTCACATCCAAAGGCAAATCCAATCAAGCCCGGAGCAGGAACGCAGGCCAGCAGCCACACGTGCACGTCCTTCTCCTTACTCTTTGCTTTCCCCAGAGCGTGCATAATGTGCTGGGTAATCAGCCTTCTCACTGCTCGTTATGAAGACAGATTCCCACCTGTACGTCCATTGAGGTCGATGATAACTGCCATGAGCCGTCTTTAAGAGGTTTGTGGGCAGAACCTGACAAAATATGGGTTTTATCTACGTCTCTGCTCTGCTTTTCTTCTTATAAGTTTATCAGAGGCACAGCAGAGCTTTGTTGGAGACAGTGTTCAAGGGTAAGTGTTGGGGGAAGGAGGCAGATTATTGAAATAACAGGATCCTGGTGGGCTGCAGGTCAGAACGCATCGATAGGAAGACTCAAGTTCAGGTGGTGGAGACCTGCGTGATCAGGACGTTTGCCACTGCCAACCCTGACGCCAGCGGCCCTGACAGTTGAGGAAACTCTGGAGGAATGGAGCTGATTGTTGCTCGAGGAGTGTGGAAGATGAGCTACGATCATGATGAATCTAATATGCTCTGACCCGGCTGAAGAAGGCAATCAAGGCTGAAGGAGAAGACGTGGCGCTCGCAGCGTGATTTGCTCAGTTGAGCAGATCTGTGTGTGGATTTATTGGTCTTTTTCAAATACGATGCTAGGCTAACGTGGTGCTTTTATATTATTTATGCTCGGTTCAGGCAGAGCCAACTGTTTTCGAGCTCCTGCCCTGGATAATGTACCTAGACGGATATGTCCTGAGCTGTTAATGAAGTAGCTAACAACCTGGGGTGTAATTTTCCCAGCATTCATTTTCCAGGTGATTATTGGATGGATAAATTCCGTCATCAGCCTTGTAGCATCTCAGACAGACGCTTGTCCGGATCTGCAGCAGTCCTGATCGCTACAGTACCGCAGAGGGAGAGGCGGAGAGGGAAAGGTCGAAATATTACCATTCCTTCCCCCGCAGATGCACATACTGGTCTGTCACAGTCAGGTATTCCTGCACACAGTAAACGCGTCTGGAATGTGTGATGTGGGCTCGGCGTGGCCCGTGCTGCTCCGGCTCCATTCAGGAGCAAATCCCCCCGCTTTAGGATTTGCTTTTACAGCCTGCCGAAGCTGAAACTGTACTCCAAGCTCGCCAGCAGGAATCTCTCAGCCACCCGTCGTGTTTTTCCAGGTCCTGGAATGTAAAACAATGTGCCAGAATGAGCCGAGTCATAATCGGATGGAGCCCGGGTTCAGGGCCCTTCGCTGTCTGAAGGGTTCCTGCTTTTTTCTTTTTAGGCGCCTATAAAATCGGCCTTTTTTTTCCCGTTTACATTCCAGATTTTGTCAGTGAGAAATCAAGGTCCTCGCCTGCGCCGCCGGTAACGTCGGAATTACTCCGTAACTAAAACAAATGCGGCCCTTATCGCTGTCTGAGTGGGGTTGCGGCTGGTAAATCGCATTGTTTTGTCGTCTCCAGGCCTCCCCTTCCTGAGAGCTCCCTGGAGAAGATGAAGAGGTTCAAGCGACGTCTTTCTCAGACGCTGCGGGGCAGCCACACCATCGACGAGTCGCTGTCCGAGCTGGCGGAGCAGATGACGATGGAGGAGAACGGCCTGAAGGACAGCGGTAGGTTCAGGGCGTCTGTGGAGGATTCCAGCAGAGACACGCCGGGTTTGACATGCTTTCACCCTGAATAAGCACGATTTGCATCATCCATCCACCTCAGACTGGTTTAGCGCCTGGAAGATGCGGAAGCAGAAGGAAGGTGTCACGGCGTCTGATATTCACAGGCTCTGCAGGCGCCGCCGGCAGATGCTGGCCACGGCGAGCTGCCGCATGGTTGCCATGGCGCCCTGGATCTGGAAACTTTCAGGAGTTTCCATGACGTTACCACAGCAACTTGGATGGCCGGTTGAAAGCAGCCAAGCATCTTGACGCATTTTTCCTTTTTCCTACAGAAATCTTCCCACTTTGGGCTCTTAAAGTTTCTCGGTTTTCTTCTGTTGTTCTTTTCCCTGTCTTGGGTCAGTTAGATGGTCCGCGGCCACCCTGGCCTCGTCTGAGAACTCGCCGGGCTCCGCGAAGCCCTTTTTGTGTGGCGATTAACACCGGGGTTCCGCCAGATTGTTGGGTGCACCGGGGACACGGAATCCTGTGTGAGCGGATTTCTGCGGAGTAGCCAGATGAGATGTGATCTGAACTCTGAACCACGATTGGAGGGGAAAAACATTCTGGTTCTGATCTGATTACACAACACAGACGACCCGGGCCAGCAGCAGCTGCGGCGGGGGGGAAGAGGTGGCAGACGGGGCTGACCGTCACCGGAGGCTGGGGCTTTTATTTTCACGGGTTATCGAGGAAAACGCCTCATTTCCTACAACAGAACTAATCTGCTGCTTACACAAGGAGCCGCTCGATGTTCCAAAGCTCCTATCTTGTTATCTGTTTGGATTTTTGCAGCTTGACGCTGACAATTCAATTTAAAAAACGGCACTTGTCAACTGGGATGTTGGAAAACTGGAAATACGCGAGGTGTGTTTATGGTAATTTACCCTCTCTACAATTTATTTAGGAACATTGTGTTTTTACCTCATTGAAATGGAATTATCTCCACTGACGCTGTCATTCTGGGCTGCTGAAACAAAAGGACAAAAAAGAAGCGTGAGGAATGTATATCAGACGTATGGCCGTCGCCAGTTTGGACGTTGCTGGTGGACATCTGTCCACATCTGCTGCCTACACAGCTCAGTTTCCTCCCAGCTGTCACAGTTGCTGCCCCCTCAATCAGCATCCTTTCACTATAGCCAAAACAGGAACAGCAAGATACGGCGGCTAACTCACGGAAGCTTTTTCAAGTACTGTTTAATCAGCCTTTGACTGTTTTAGCACTTTACCACTAAACCTCAGCACCACTGGATCAAGCCTAAATGAGTTAAATTAATGAATACGAACACTGTGTTTGAATTACAGAGCTGAAAGTTTTCAGAACATTTATTACCAGTATTCTGTTGATCCACAGAGCCCATCGTGAGAAACGGCCGTCCTCCATCCGCCCACAGCGTCCACTCCTTTCTGCACCAGTACACCGGTTCCTTCAAAAAGCCGCCGTTGCGCCGGCCCCAGAGCGTGATCGGAGGAGGCCTGGGCTCTCTCATGGCCATGCCTCGGAACGGCAGCCGACTCGGTAAGACTGTCCTTGCTTAGGATCCCGACAAAGACTTAACCCTTAACTTCCCCGCCTAAAGCAACACCTAAGTTCATCCAGAGGGTGAAGTGTTCTGTGTCCTCCAGACCTGCCCCATCTGTCCAGCTCAGGCGCTCGTCCTCTCTTCCTCTAATCCAGATATCGTCCATGAGAACCTAAAGATGGGGTCAGACGGGGAGAGCGACCAGGCCTCCGGGACGTCCTCCGACGAGGTGCAGTCTCCCACGGGCGTCTGTCTCAGGAACAGGGGGAACAGACGCATCTCCGCAGAGGTGGGATTGGTTTCCGATCAATTGGTTAATGTTTAAATATGTTCTAATAACAAATCATGACCACCAGTCTTCACAGACTTCAATGAAATGACGTCCAAATCTCAAAGCCAAGAGCCTTTGATCATAAAGCAGTCCACTACGTTATGTAACCGCGTGTTATCTATACGCTCTCCTGCAGGTACTGGTTCGCTTGTAGTTATTTTTTAAGAGAGCAGAGGCTAGAAAACACCTGCTACCCTCACATGGACACGCGCAAGGTTGATTTGGGTGTAAGTGACGATATGTGGGTGGATCACTGAGCTGCTTGGCGGAGGTCTGTGCTCTCGGTGGTTTTTTGGGGGGGTTTTTGTCACAGTTGCACCATCTCAACGCACCAAACACCCTGACCTAATCTTCCGCTCACACACACACACACACACACTGCATTTGTGTTAGATCTTGGCCTATCTTTGGGGTTTACATAACATTAACATGAATTTTGTTGTCAATAAAAACTGAAAAAGGAACAGAAATGCAGAAGCATCTATAGGCTATGGGCTTAGATCATTAAAAAAATGACAGATTGACGCAAGAGCAGAACTCACACACTCTTGTTTCTTCAAGACAAGAGTGTGAGAGCTCTGATCCCGCGTCATGCCGTCATATTTCCTTTGAACACGGTGAGACGCACACAGAGCTACAACACGCTATCACACGGCCTTAGACGCCCATAGACGCGCTCAAACACCATCAGACGCCACCAGACGCCATCACAGGCCACTAATAGAATAGAATAGATCTTTATTCGTCCCACAGCAGGGAAATTGCACTAAACGCCATCAGACACCATCAGATGCCATTAGACACCATCAGATGCCCTCAGACTCCCTCAGACGCCCTCAAACGCCCTCAAACGCCATCAGACGCCATCAGACGCCACCAGACGCCATCAGACGCCGATAGATAACCTCAGACGCCCTCAGACGCCATCAAACATCCTCAGACGCCATAGCACACCCTCAGACATCAACAGACGCCCTCAGACACCCTCATACGCCCTCAGACGCATCAGACGCCACCAGACGCCCTCAGACAACATCAGACCGCATCAGATGCCATCAGACACCCTTGGACGCCCTCAGACACCACCAGACGTAATGAGACGCCATCTGACACCATCAGACACACCACACTCGATCAGATGCCATCAGACGCCCTGAGACACAATCGGACGCACCCGGACGCCATCAGATGCCATCAGACACCGTCAAACACTATCAGACGCACTCAAAAACCATCACATGCCATCAGATGCCATCAGACGCCCTCAGACACGATCGGACGCACTCGGCGCTACCACAAGCTATCACACGTATTTTTTAAGAGAGCAGAGGCTAGAAAACACCTGCTACCCTCACATGGACACGCGCAAGGTTGATTTGGGTGTAAGTGACGATATGTGGGTGGATCACTGAGCTGCTTGGCGGAGGTCTGTGCTCTCGGTGGTTTTTTGGGGGGTTTTTGTCACAGTTGCACCATCTCAACGCACCAAACACCCTGACCTAATCTTCCGCTCACACACACACACACACACACACACACTGCATTTGTGTTAGATCTTGGCCTATCTTTGGGGTTTACATAACATTAACATGAATTTTGTTGTCAATAAAAACTGAAAAAGGAACAGAAATGCAGAAGCATCTATAGGCTATGGGCTTAGATCATTAAAAAAATGACAGATTGACGCAAGAGCAGAACTCACACACTCTTGTTTCTTCAAGACAAGAGTGTGTGAGCAGAACTCACACACTCTTGTCTTGAAGAAACAGATCCAAGCGGACATGATGGAATTTTGCATATTTTTTAAGAATATTTTTTATTATTTTTCTTCTTATCTTTAATATATTTCCATCCATGTTGTGGCCGCGATCACGCTTGAGGTCATAAATTCTGTCGCACTCAGTCAACAATAACGGAAAGCTTGTTTGCCTTTGTGCCCTCAGGCCACCTTTTTGGAAAGTAACGGGATTAATCATCTGACTTTAGTCTCAGAGTGAAAGTCACAGAGAAAGTCACTTCCACTTATTTCCTCCTGTTGACTTGAATTCTTTATAGCAATCTGGACTCTGTTGTTTTGAAAGTTGCATACAAGTATGTCACACATTTAAAAAAAAAAAAAAAGATAAATGGAAAGAAAGAACACCGATGGACGCCTCGTCGCGCAGACGAGCCAGGCTGGTTTCAGATGACAGCCTGTTCAGTCCTGAGTGTGTTCGATGCCAATGTTTTGCTAAAAAATGGGATGTTGCACGTTACCTGTCTTGTGACCTCTGAGGAGAAGAACTTCTTCTTTCTGGCCGTGTTCGTTCCTTGTGTTGATCCCGGCTTCTGTAGCGATTTACAAGCAAATGTTGCCCTTGTGGGGGGAAAAAGACGGAAATCTCTAAATGTGTAGTTAATCAGCTTACTGTGTTTACAGCGACAACATGCAGAGAGGCGGCAAATCAGCTCTGACTGCGCTGCAATCAAGCGCCGCACTTCCTACCGACAAGCTCAAAACTTGTCTGTGCAGCGGTGCGCGTGCACCCCGTCGACCCGCCGGTTTGCCACAGCTCGGCTCGGCCCCGTCCGATTTTTGCCGGCGTGTTTACTTGCAGACGGGTCGATAAGGCGAACCAGCTCAGCAACCAGTATGCTGACGCGGGAAAACGCAGCGGGCAGAGCGAGGAAGTCCGTCCATCTGCTGTCAGCTGATGGACGAGGCCGTGTTTTGGGATTACATCACAAGGATTAGTGTAATACGGTCCAGATGGGCCCCTCTTGTAACAGATTAGGGCGGCTTGATTGGACAACAGAGGGAGGAGGGGCGGGGGGTTCAAAGGTCAGGTGATGGATGCTGGCGCTCGGTGACAAACCACCATCAAGCCAACACCACGTCAGAGCAGCAGATGGGATTTAATCCCATTTATTATCGAAGGGGATGTGTTTGGATCGTGTTTTTATAGTATATACCATTGTTTATGTGGATATTTTGTCATAGTAACACACTCGGTGTCGACTTCCTTTTGAAACGGAGCACGTGGTTGTGCACCGCTGGAGGCCACGAGCCGAGTCCTTGTCATGAAGGGGTCAGGTGTCAGATCACACCACCCTCGACCAGTCGTCTGTCACAAGTCGGTGATGAAGCCTGGAAAGCTGAAAGTTTGGTGTCTTGGTCCCAGGTGAGGAGGGAGGAGTGGGGAATGACCTCCGGGGGGGTGAGGGAAACAAAGGATGGATTAGCAGTAATCTAATGTGTAAAGAAAATACAGGACATGGTGGAAACACCAGGTGGTGTGATTATGGGTTGTGTTTTACCTAACAAGTCATTAGATTATCATTCAGAAGTCGAGAACGGTTAAGAACACACACAGATTCCCGGTTGAGATGTTGGCTTCCTCAGGAGTAGATCTTCTCTTCTGGAAAGCGGGTGTTCATTGTTGGTGTTTCTTCACGTGCGTTCCAGGACCTGAACAAGCGTCTGTCCCTGCCGGCCGACATCCGGATACCCGACGGCTACCTGGAGAAGCTGCAGCTGAGCAGCCCCCCCTTCGACCAGCCTCTGAGCCGGCGTTCGCGTAGAGCATCACTGGTGAGCCCTAGAACTGATTAGGAGCATATTTGTGACAAGAGGTGTATTTTTTTTTTTGCAGGAATAAACAACTGTCGGGCCTTTTAGGCTGAGCTTATGTAACGTGTCAGATTCTCTGCCCACGCCTGAGAACCTGCAGAGAATCGAGCAGAAGTGGAGAATTGTTTTTGTTTTTGTCCAAAACCAGTGAATTCAGTTCCCATAGTTTCCCATGGAAAAATCCCAGCATTTGAGAAGCTAAAACCAACAAAGATTTCCCCAGTTATTGGTTCCAGGCTGGGGAGCCTGACCTTAAGGCCATCAGACGGCTGTTACATACGTTTTATAAATAACGTTTCGGTCTCCTCATAAGCAAACACGTTGTAACAGTCAAAAGGCAGCGGTCTGTTGTCGAGCGGGATTAGCTGTGATGGTGGTTGGGGGTGTGTGACCTCCTCCCCCACGCCGGGGCTGCAGGGCTGCCACAGGGATTTAGCCCAGCGTCCGTAAGCTTGTCAGCGCTAATAAAGACGCAGCCCTCGTTAATGCCCTTTGTCCTTTTTCCTTCCAGTCAGAAATTGGATTTGGAAAGTTGGAGACCTACATCAAACTGGACAAACTGGGGGAGGTATGAGGGCCGTGTGATGGCTGCTCACCTTACACACACACACACACACGTTCTGGGACGCCCGCTGTCCCAGTTGGCGAGTTTACTTTTAGCTTGCCTGAATAAAGCGGCTAACCTCCTCCCCTCCCTCCTGTCTTCCAGGGCACGTACGCTACAGTCTACAAAGGGAGGAGCAAGCTGACGGACAACCTGGTGGCCCTGAAGGAGATCCGACTGGAGCACGAGGAGGGGGCTCCGTGCACGGCTATCAGAGAGGGTACGAAGGTTCCGCATCGTTCTCCTGTAGCAACCACAGCTAGCAGCAGGGCTGGCTTGGGTCAGAAATTAATACAACATTAAACACCTGTTAAAGAGGTACCCAGCAACGTTCCTTTGGTGAGCTCGGAACCTCTGAGAGCTGTTCTGCTCTTCTTTGCATCTGCAGTGTCGTTGCTGAAGGACCTGAAGCATGCCAACATCGTGACGCTGCACGATATCGTCCACACAGACAAGTCCCTCACACTGGTGTTCGAGTACCTGGTGAGACCTCAGACATTATTCCGCTCACAGATGCTAAAATACATATATTCACATAATTATTGATGACCTTTTGTCACAGAAGCTGCATGGTGTGTCCTCTCCTCCTCCTCCTCCTTTCTCTCTCTCTCTCTCTCTCTTTCCTGCATATAGGACAAAGATCTCAAGCAGTACATGGATGATTGTGGGAACATCCTGAGCATGCAGAATGTCAAGGTGAGTCTCAGCAGGTGTCCTGCTGCCCCAGCCAGCTCCATATGCTGCCGTTGCGCCCCCTGGTGGCGCACGGAGAGAGAGAGCAGGGAGGAATGTTTAACCCTCTTCTTATTCTCCAAAAATCTGTTTCTTTGGGTCTGAAAATGATGCTCAGATGACAAGTTTTGATTTTTGATTCAACATTTTGTTCATTTAGAAATTGATGAGCCTAGTTTAATGTATGTAAAAAATCTATATATTATTTATGACTACATTTGAAAGTGTACTGGTCTGAGGCTTCTGCTGTGTTTTTTTCCAGATTTTTTTGTTCCAGATTCTGCGAGGCTTGGCGTACTGTCACAAACGGAAAGTTCTCCACAGAGACCTGAAGCCTCAAAATCTACTTATCAATGACAGAGGGGAACTCAAACTGGCTGATTTTGGTAAAACATGAAATAACTGCATAACAATAATGCATTTTTTCTAATGTCCCAGCCGTATTTAGCGCTTCTTTCCATTTCTGCAGCGTCTGAACGATTTAATATTAGGATTAATTTACTTGGCTTCACTCACTCCAAACCAATCATCTGGTCCTTTTTCCACTCCTGCTTCTTAGGACTGGCAAGAGCCAAGTCTGTGCCCACCAAAACATACTCTAACGAGGTGGTGACGCTGTGGTATCGACCCCCTGATGTCCTGCTGGGCTCCTCCGAGTACTCCACCCAGATAGACATGTGGTGAGTGGGCTTCTCTCCAGCTGTAAAGTCTACGCAGCCCATGCCGTTCTGAACAGCAAAATCTCCTGCTATGAATTGAATTTCAGCCTAATGAGCTGTGCTGCTCGGATGGAACACAAACGCGAGCTGCAGAATGGTCGATTAATCCCAATTATGGGCCTGATCCACTGGCTTAAAGCTTTAATTCCAGGATCTTCATGCATCGGCGTCTGTGTCTTCCTGGTAGGGGTGTGGGCTGTATATTCTACGAGATGGCTGCTGGCAGGCCCCTGTTTCCAGGCTCCACAGTGGAAGACGAGCTGCACCTCATATTCAGGCTCCTGGGTCAGTGGCGCCTCCTGCTGGCAGAAAATAGTGGAGATCTTTTTTTGAAATGCGCTCCTTTAATCAGATTATCCCTGGTATTTAGCTCTGGTGGCATTGTGGAAAGAAAAATAACCCTGACAGCTGCTGCGGCAGAGCTTGACTTTAACTGGGTCGAACGAATGTTCCACCACAGGCACTCCCACAGAAGACAACTGGCCTGGAATATCCTCCATTGACGAGTTCAAGTCCCAGAAGTTCCCCAAGTACAAGCCCCAGCCCCTCATCAACCACGCGCCCAGGTGAGGCGGAGCCTTCCCTCACGCGCTGAATGTGATTTTATGCGGGTGCAAACACGTTCTAAGTGTTACCGTCTCTCTCGTAAGCCCTCCTTTAATAATCGAAGATGGAAATGAGCAAATGTTTCCAGTCCGGCGCAGGTACAAGATCTGCCTCTAGTCGCTCTTTAGGCATTTGGACTCGAAGCCGTTCCCCTAGTTTAGCTGTGTTTAGTCAGGAGTGTGTGCTCTCTGTCACTTCCTGCAAAGGAAATCCTGTGGAATAGTTGACTGTTTCCTTCCTCCAGAGCGGCCAGCATCTTTGCCCCCACCTCTGCTGACCTGCCTTTCTTCCTCTCTCTCCCCCCTCTCCCTCCACCCTCCTCCCCCCGTCCCCCCTCCAGGTTGGACAACGATGGCATCGATCTGTTGATGTCCTTCCTGAAAGTGAGCATCAGTAAATCCCGCCCGTGTGAACGGACCGATGGCTGACCTCGCTCTTTTTACGAATTTCAGTACGAGTCGAAGAAGAGGGTCTCTGCCGATGAAGCCATGAGACAGCCCTACTTCAGGAGCCTGGGGCCACGCGTGCACACACTGCCAGAGAGTGAGTAATGACATGGCAACGCAGCAGAGCAGACCTGGCAACCGCTGCAGGGAGATGAGAGTGGATGGTCTGCAGGCTGACGGGACCAGCGCTCGCCTCCAGGATGACGTGATCGGGGCTGCGCTGACTGGTTTTGGTTTGTTTTATCCTTGGCAGACGTCTCCATATTCACGCTGAGGGAGGTCCAGCTGCAGAGGGATCCCGGTTACCGGAACGCGTCATACCCGGAGTCAGGTAAGGAATAAAATATTCCCCCAGTGATGCTGTCGGACAGTCGGGAGAGCAAACACTACCAGTCTGCTCCCAGCACCGTCCCAGCACCGTCCCAGTTTAATGCTGCCAAAAAGCTTAAGTGTCTTTGCATCGTACAGGAATGTTGATATCCGAAGCAGCCAGAAGCCTCTTTTCTCTCTTTGTCCTCAGGCGGTGGGAAGAACAGAAGACAGAGCATGCTCTTCTAGGTTTCCTGGACTGTGTTTTGTTATTGGGAAGCGTCTCCCAGCTGGACAGTCTCGCCGCCGGATCAGTTAGTGGAGTGGATGCTGGCTTGGGTCCTCCTCCTCCTCCTCCTCCTCCCTCTTCCCTCTTCCTTACCTACTTGGGAAACTTGTCTGTAGTGCGACCAGCTCCGTGTCCAGGTTTGATCTGGTCCATCAGAGACATTTATATACTGTACATCTCTATTTATTGAGAAGAAAAAAAGAAAATTGCTGCTAAGTACAACTACTGTCTAGAATTCTAACTGGCTCAGTCACTTTAATGAGGACATGCAATGTGTATAGATTTTTAATTCTTATTTTGAAGTGGTGGTAATTATTTCTTGTGACATTTTGGACATTTCTTTCCCCTCCGGCTCGGAGCTCCTCGGCCTGTGTGCGCGTGAGAGAGCGCGAGCTGGGACTTTTCGGTCTCTGTTGCCACGGTGCTGTCCCCAGCTGTCAGTCTGCCCCTTAGACAGACGTCCGCGGAGGCCATCTTTGCTCGAAAAGATCACTTAGCGGAGGCCGGATATGAGTTGAAGGCTCTTCTCGCACGCTGGCGTCATCGCTCCAGGATGCTGCGGCGTCCGCGGCGACCGACGAACAAACGCAGCTGGAGAGATTTGTCACACGGGCCCTGAAACTCATCTTGGCGAATGACCTCGTTATCCTTTCCAGCCTCGTTTAACTCCTCCAGGCTGGATCCACCGTCATTCCCGTCTCCGGACCATCTTTTCCTCTGGGACGGCCTCCGTCAGCACCTTGCATGCCCGTCGTACGAGGAAGCGCGCGGCCTCTCCTAGTTCAGGGAGCTCCAGCTACAGTCCTGCCCCTAATGAACACGGTCAGTCGATTTAACAGTGTTACAAGACCAGTTTTGTATAATTCCTTAACTTTATTTGTGGATCATTGTTACTGGTGTGGGATTTCACCGCAGATGCCCTCCCATATCTGAGCTTTTTTTTTTTTTCCAGAGTAAAGAGAATAAAATGTAAAGTTTGAAGAGAAACGCGATCCGGTTTAGTTTCAAATGTTTGAAGTCAGCGTTTGAGCATTCAATGCTTTATTTCTTGAAAATGACAAAACATCCTTCACAATACAAAAAAAAATATCCCCATACGGAATATAAACTGTTTACCAAGACCAGTACAAAAAAAAAGAACATTTAAAATCGATACAAAGTTTTTTTTTTTCCATTGATTTGAAATCTCGTCTTCACTTAAAATATCTTGAAGAAGGAATAAAAAAAAAAAAGAGGACAAGGCACAGCCGATACTATCTTAAAAAGCGTAGTGCATACAGACAATATACAGTTTCACGCTGATGAAGGTTTAAAAAAAGGGTTGAACAGGATGAAAGGAAGGGAGCTGCTGCTCGGCTGGTCCTTTGCAGCTGGCGCGGCGCGGCTACTGTCCACCGTGGACAGGGTCAGTGTGGAAATGTGCTGCTGGGTTATCGCGAATGTCCCACAGACGCGGCGGCGTTATGGCTTTACCCAAGTGCTTCCGCCCGCTGGACTCTGAAGCAAGTGCAACAAAAATCAAATCAAATCGAACTAACCGCTGGAGAGAAGTCGGGAACGGGCTCACGGGACCAACGCTGCTGCTGCTGCTGGTGGGCTTTCCGTTTCGGTCCCCCTGGATCAGGATTTGTGGGTGGTGGGGGCCAGGAGCAGAGGGGAGGGTGTTCCTTCCAGGCTGGGCAGGGGGACAGGCATGTGTCCGTTGATTAGACTCGGGAACTGCGGAAGGAAACAGGAACACAGGTCGGCGGTCAGCGGGAGGGGACGCCGGCTCCATGAACGAGCTTTTCCGGGGCGGAACGGCAGCATTGTCACTCCTCTGGTTTCCGTTTTTGTTGGTTTTAGTTACATTTTAACACACGAGCTTCTTCCTTTCATGGTTCTACCTCCCTCACTGGGGGACGAGTCGCTGTTGTTTTCCCACAGAGACTCTGGTGTGTGTGTGTGTGTTTTCAGCTCAAACCATTCCGCCCTGTTCAAACCGGCTCCCCTGGGCTCAAACGGGAAGCATTCACAGGATTTCCTCTGGCTCTGGCGCGCTGAAACAGGACACCTCTGCTGAACCTGCTCACGGAGCCTCAACCAGTTTCACAACCGTTGGCGTCTGCTCCTCTGCACATGTCAGAATGTGTTTTTCAAGCCTTCCATATCCGCTTCCTGCCCAGTAAACACCTGAACAGCCGTCGCTGGCTGTTGTGCAAATAAAGCCAAATCTAAAATTTAGGAATATTCTCCTGCCTTGGCTGACCTGGTTTTTAAAGTGTCCCTTTCTTTTTCTCTACTCAGACTTTGACTAAACTCCGGACGGACTGATAAAGATCTATTTTTACAGAGGCGCTGCCGTCCCGCACCACTTCCTTCCTTCCTCCGCCGGCCTCCCAGCCGCTGCTGCTCTTCCTCACCTGCTGGCCGTTCCTACCTGGAAGAGGGAGCTGTGGCCCTGCAGCCTGGCGGGGCTCAGGGGCGCGACGGGGCTCAGGCTGCTCCAGAAGTGGATGCCCGACAGCAGGGGGCTGTGGGCCAGCAGCAACCCGCTGGGCGTCTGCGACAGGTCGGAGGCAGAGAGAGAAACGAATGTGTGAGTAGAGGGAGAGGGTCCGCCCGGGCCAGAACCGCTCCGAGGCCTCGGGTAATGCGAAACAGTGCTGCGCCGGCGAGTGGACGTGCGTGCACGGGCGTTTTGGAAAAACACACTGACGGAACAGGAAGGAAGTCTGTGGTTTCTCCCCTGCCTCCGAAACAGAGGGGTGACGCTCGGCGGAGTGGGGGTTGTTGTTGGTTCGGGGGCGATACGTGCGAGAGGGGAAAACATGTGAAATCAATTTCGGCCCCGCTCTCTCCTGGTCCCCCCCCCCCAGCCCCAGCCCCGCTTCCCTCCCTCCTTTACTTTCCCCTGTGTCACCTCCGAGAGGCCAGCCAGTGCTGGAAGGACCCAGCCCTGCTCCCAGTATTAATGGAATTATTGGAGCATATGGCATCACTTAGCCCCCCCCACCCCCCCCGCCTCGCAGGCTGGACTCGCGGAAGATTCCTGCAAGTCGTTTGTGCTCCTCTGATCTCGTTTTTGCACCCTCATAAACACACAGCGTGAGCGCGGCACGAATGCCTCCGGCCCGGGCCATTCCTGGGCGTCATTAACCGAGACCTGGTTCCGGGGAGACGCGTTCGGGGTTACGGCCCAGATCAGAACCGGCCGGGAACGTCGCGGTGGGTTGGGGGCTGCCCATCCCGGCTCAGGGGACAAAAAAGGGGGTAAAAGCAACTTTCCGGCTCTCACCTGTGCAGTGAAGAAGGCTGGCGTGAGGGACCCCGACGGCAGGGCCGGGCTGTTGAGGGCGATGGAGCCGATGTCGCTGCCGGCGAGCAGCAGCGACGGGCCGGAGATCTCCAGAGCTTTGGGCTTTTTGCTTTTGG
>CAAE01015000.1:908088-1003081 GCA_000180735.1 Tetraodon nigroviridis
AAGAGCAAATGCGTAGGCCTTCTAGTGTTTATAAACCTGTTTATTAGAACACCTTAAGTAGTCAAAACCACTCATTTATTTGCACTTTAACTAAGCTGGCACGTAGTACAGCAGCATACAGAGAACCAAAGGAAGTAGGTGTTTAATGCTCTTAGAATTTTGAAAATGTCAGAGATGTTAATGGTGTAACGCTGGTCTCTCTCTAGTACATTTCTCTGGATGGCAACAGTCTCACGTCCACAGATCTGGTCAACCTGGGACGGGGACTGTACAAGATAAAAGTAAAAATGGACCAAATCTTTGTCGCCTTGGCGGGTTTTTACGGTTCTGACTAAAGTTCTCCCTGTTGACGCCGTTTTCAGCTGACGGCAGAGGCTGAAATAAAGGTGGTGCAGTCCCGAGAGCTGCTGGACACCATTGTCAAGGAAAACAAAGGTAAAGACACCAACGCCGTGACTGGGTTGGACAAATGGTACAAAACTGGCCCGTTTTTAGACATGGTTGGCCTTGTTTTTCCCCCCAGTTGTCTACGGAATCACAACCGGCTTTGGCAAGTTTGCCCGGACCGTCATTCCCGTCAGCAAGCTCAAGTGAGGATAATCCTGTTGTTCATGTTTGTCACTGATGGACTGATCGCGGAGGGGTTTGGGGGGGGGGGGGGCGTCTCTGGGTGCGACCTGTCGGGACGGGACTTTTGTTGTCGACTGGAGCCGAGTTGATGCTGTTTCTGCCCGACAGGGAGCTGCAGGAGAACCTGGTGCGGTCACACTCCGCAGGTACGTCTCGCTTTCCCCCTGACATTTCCAGGTCACCAATGGAGGACAAAAAGTGCCAAAATTAATTAAATAAATATGACATGTAATCATCATTCAAATGTTTCATGAATTAAGTAAAATAGGAATTCATTTTTGGGAAAAACAACTATAATTATTTCGCAAACAAATTATTTCAACAACTTAGTAGTTTATTGAATTTATGGCACATTTAAATAATTATTTCATGATGTATTTATTTCATTATTTTGGCACTTTTAGTCCTCCATAGTCCCCCGGTGCGTTTAGGTGCATACTTTGTGTTGCGGTGTGAAGGTGTGGGAAACCCGCTGAGCCCAGAAAGGACCCGCATGCTGCTCGCGCTGAGGATCAACGTTCTGGCCAAAGGGTACAGCGGAATTTCTCTGGAAACCCTGCAAGCCATGATCCAGGCCTTCAACGGTACCCGCCCTCTCGCGCCGTTCAGGGTTGCTACGACGATGACGAGGGTGTAATGTCTCCCCAAACCGGTTTGGCCCCTGCAGCCTCCTGCCTGTCCTTTGTCCCCGAGAAGGGAACAGTGGGGGCCAGCGGCGACCTGGCGCCTCTGTCCCACCTGGCCCTGGGGCTGATGGGAGAGGGCAAAATGTGGTCCCCCAAGAGCGGCTGGGCAGACGCCAAATACGTAAGATCTGTTGAGAACAGCCTCCGTGTTTCCGCTCAGGAGAAATGCTTTTTCAAGGCTCCAAGGTTGAACCAGACCTGTTTGCTTTGTGTCGATCCCGCGACTTTGCTGTGTTTGTCTGCTTTCATCTTTGTCCAGGTTCTGGAGGCCCATGGACTTAGGCCAATATCCCTGAAGCCCAAAGAGGTAGCATTAGACGGCAACCATGCTGTCAAATATTTGAGTTAGCTTCAGACTACCTGGGGCCAATGGAGTGTTCCCAAGTTCAGGGGCTAGAATAAGACCTAAAAACACACCTCCAAAAGCCGTCCCTCGAAGCTGCGTCTTCCCCCCCCTACAGGGTCTGGCGTTGATCAACGGGACCCAGATGATCACCTCTCTGGGGGCGGAGGCCGTGGAGCGAGCCCAGGCCATCGCTCGGCAGGCGGACATCGTGGCCGCTCTGACCCTGGAGGTGCTGAAGGGAACCACCAAGGCCTTCGACAGCGGTGAGTCGAGCAGCTCCAGTCCAGTGTTGCTCTACAACTTCAGCCTCTCTGCATCTCTTCCGAAGACATCCACCACCTGCGCCCCCACCCGGGGCAGATGGAGGTGGCTCAGCGCTTCCGCTCGCTGCTGGACTCCGATCATCACCCGTCCCAGATTGCAGGTCAGAGGGCGACTCTAAAAACCAATGAATCGCACCTGTTAGAGTTCGGTTCATCTCCTTCGTCGACACATTAAACCTGTAGCTCTCACCCTGCTGTCGCTCTTTCTCCAGAGAGCCACCGGTTCTGTGACAGGGTCCAGGACGCCTACACCATGCGGTGCTGTCCTCAGGTGTCTCCCCGTCTCACTCGCTGGATTCCTTCCGGGGCTTTTTGACCGAGAACGTCTCTGTGTTGCTGCGTTTCCGGGCGCAGGTCCACGGGATCGCCAACGACACCATCAAATTTGTCCAGAACATCATCAACACAGAAATAAACAGCGCCACGGACAATCCCGTATCCTTCCCTCACAACCTGAAAATTCCACATCCTGTCTGATAAACACGTTTTTTCCCTCAATCGCTGTTCAAGATGGTATTTGCAGAAAGAGGAGAGACCATCTCCGGAGGGAATTTCCACGGTGAATACCCGGCTAAGGTGTGCCCGGTTGTCATTCCCACCCTGTTTTCCGCCCAGCTTCACCTGCCTAAGCGTGTTCTCCTCCTCCTAGGCTCTGGACTTCCTATGCATTGGGGTCCACGAGCTGGCCTCCATCAGCGAGCGGAGGGTGGAGCGCTTGTGCAACCCGTCCCTGAGCGAGCTGCCTGCCTTCCTGGTCAACGAGGGGGGACTCAACTCGGGTTTCATGATCGCCCACTGCACCGCCGCAGCCCTGGGTTCATGTTCACCGCTACGAAACAGCAACGCAGGCTGTTACACGTTAAACCGCTAACGCTAACCTGTCGTTTTTCAACCCTTTTCAGTGTCTGAGAACAAAGTTCTGTGCCACCCGTCTTCTGTGGACTCCTTGTCCACCAGTGCTGCCACGGAGGACCACGTGTCCATGGGTGGATGGGCTGCCAGGAAAGCCCTGAGGGTGGTGGAGCATGTGGAGCAAGGTGAGGCCTTCCCACCCCTCCGTCCGCCATCTTTGCTCTTTAATCGCGACTGTCGGGGCGGCCATGTCGTCTGTTTTTAGTTCTCGCCATAGAGCTGCTGGCGGGCTGTCAGGGTATTGAGTTCCTCCGTCCCCTTCGCACCACCACTCCGCTGGAGAAGGTCTATGAACTCGTCCGCAGCGTGGTCAAGTAAGTCAAACAGATGCAGTCAGTACACACACACACACACACACACACACACACACACACACACCATTTCGGTCAGCTCTCATGTTGTTTGGGGTAGTTAATATTTATCCACCGTTTCATTTTTCACTCTGTCAAACTCCCGGCTTTTCCAGACCGTGGATAAAGGACAGGTTCATGTCCCCAGACATTGAGGCTGTCCACCGTCTTCTAATCGAACAGAAGGTAGACGCTGCGGAAGAAGACGCCCGTTCAGTGGGCTGGTGTGAATTCAGCGGGCTTTTCTCTCTCTCTCTCTCAGGTGTGGGATGTGGCCCAACCTTATATCGATAAGTATCAGATGGAGTACATCCCCGAGTCCCGTCCCATCTCTCCCACGGCCTTCTCTCTGGAGCCTCCAGCCTCACCGCGGAAGCGTGTTCGTGTGGAGTGAAGAGCTAAAATATACATTCAAATATGCAGAAACGTTAGTAAATAGGCAAATCCTTGTTTGTCAATGCAGTTTTGTGGCATAAATCAGTCATTGAAAGTTTTGATTTTCGTCCTTGAATGGGGTTGCGGAGGGTTTGGTCTTTCCGCTCTGGACCGGTGAATTGGTACCATCTGCTTCAGTTCACAAACAGCCTGTCACCAGCTCGCTGCTTCCTTGTTGTGTGAGCTTCACGCACCAATCAATGCTAAACTCCTCCTGCATCCCAAAAAAAGAACATCGACCCGCTCGGAATTCTTGTGAAACAGGCTGAAAACTGGGCCATACGTTTGTTTTTCCACTCTGTCCACCACGGTCTCAGGCAAACTGCCCATGTGGGTTTCACACAGGGTGGAACTGCCTCACACACACACACACACACACGTCAATTGCGCATGATTTTTTCACGCGTGGACAACAGCACAGTGCTGCAGCAGCCGTCTGGTGAACGGTAATCGTCTCACCACCATGCACGACGTTCATATTTATCTCAACTTATTTTGTCTGACAAATATGCCTAATTTAGGTTCTGTTGCCTCGAGACTACCTCAGCCATCATTCATGTCCAAACAAGTGTGCAGCAGGTAATTATATTTATGTGATTAAGGTTTCCATGTCATTTATTTACATTGTTTCTTCC
Organism: Tetraodon nigroviridis; assembly: GCA_000180735.1. Taxonomy (NCBI): domain Eukaryota; kingdom Metazoa; phylum Chordata; class Actinopteri; order Tetraodontiformes; family Tetraodontidae; genus Tetraodon; species Tetraodon nigroviridis. Next base: position 912,406 of record CAAE01015000.1, read on the forward strand.
TTTTTGTGCTTTTTTTCATGCAAAAACAAAGCAATAAAGCTTTTGTAGGTGCATGTTTTTTGCATTAAACTAGTTCATCTAAGTCTGTTTTGGGATCTATTTGTGACATCCATAAAATTCCATATATAAACTATGAATTTCCTTGGATGGTCCCTTTTTATATTGTTTTGAAATCACTGTCAATGTATTGTGGATGCACCTTTGGTAACGCAAAAGGAGTCTACGGGAACCCAATAGCAGGATTGCACACTTGTACTTTTATAATATTAAATAACAAACATTTAAATTGGTAAAATAACAAATAACAATCAGCTGAAGTTACTTGTGCTAAATTTCCACCCGCCCTTTCCTCGTTTTTTAGGATAACATTAAGAAAATAAAAGCAATAACAGTTTAAGCCTTGCACATACATGAGTACCTTTTAAAGGTAATGCGGAAAATATATAATTTAATGTTCAAACTTCTGAACCCAGAGTTTAACAAAGGTTTCACACATGTCAAAGACCTGTAGAAGCAGCTTTGGTCAACAAATTCAAAGGTTACACAAACAGCTCATAGCTGAGCGGGCAGAGGGCAAAAATCTGCTCCCTTCAAAACCCTGTTGCTGTTTGTCATGACACAATCACGCATGTCGTTTGGATCTACTAAAATTCTAAGTAATACCAGATTTTGGAATCATTAATGTCAGTGCAAATGGAAAAGGTGAAATCAAAGTTTAGAGAGTAACACAGTGGCGTTGTCAGTGGCTAAAACCTACTTAGAAAATGTATATTCTTTCTGACATAAACAATTTCATTATCCTCTTTGTAATAAAATTAGGTAGGGAAAAAGAAAAAGAGAGAAAGAGAGAAAAAAAACCCAAAAACCAAGGTTCCTTCGAGCCGGAGTCGAACCAGCGACCTAAGGATGTCAGCGAGCAGCCTCTACAGTCCTCCGCTCTACCAACTGAGCTATCGAAGGGACAGTGAACGCAGCACCGGTAAAACCCTTAGTAACTGTGTTAGTGTTAGTGACGCGGTTCTGAAATAAACACATTAAAAGCCACATCATTTCAAACTTTAAATACTCACCTGTTGCTGTAATGCGCACCGATGTGGCTAAAGTGGTTGCTTGAGTTGAATATTAAAAGCGATTTATTAGTAGCGGGTTTTCGATTAATGCAGCAGTTCCTTTTATTGTCTCGGCCGTCTCTAATTCTCCAAAACACAATCGTGAAAAAAATGACAAATTATGTGAACAAATTATCAGTGAACTGGGGGCGTGATATATACATCAAATGTGTTAAAACGATACAACTCAAAGCTTTAAAAAGAGGATAATCTAACTTCCAAAAGACTTCCGGGTTGAATACAAGATGTCTGTGTAGGTTCTCAGTCATCCAGGTCATAGTTATCCGAGAAAAGATTCTGTGTTCATCTGGACGTTTCAATTTTCTTTTTGGAAAACGTTTCTCCTTCTATCCAATTGGCTATCTGATGAACTGAAGAAGTCCAGATGAACACAGAATCTTTTCTCGGATTCCGGGTTGAATAGTTTGGGTTTCCCTCTGACCGCTGGGTGGCGCTGTTTCCCCCACGTTAAGCGATATGGTCTGGCATGTTTATTTATTTATGTCCTGTAAGTTTTTATGCTTCCAGAATCATGGGATGCTCTTGGAGACACAATGTCTAAGGGTAAGTTACTTTGATATTTTCAAATTTATGTTCATCTATTGTTTAAAAAAAATTGCCCTAAACACGCTGCACGCCTACAACATGATGGGTACAAACACCAAAGCTACCACAATGACAGTGATGAGAGCATTTTATCATCAACAAAGTCTTTTAGACGACTCAACAACACACATTATGTTCACCCGCAACCTAAAACTAACATCAATGTGTGTCTACAAGCAGTAAATATTGCAATTAAGTGGCACAGCAAGTGTCATTTAACCACTCTGAGACTTTAATTTACTTTCAAAAGTAAATGAAATTTCTAGCAAATGAATGAGCAAGTAATGACAAGAAAAGTAATTTCAGTTTGAAAAACCTTTTTGTGATATATTACAGCACTAGATGTTTTTTAAAATATGTAATTTTATCAAATCTTTTGAATAACAGTAGTTTCCTCCTCCCTGTTATTTATCAGAGGTGAAAGATGAGCTCACGTCTGTGGTTTTTACAGGATTAAAAATGCACGACTTTGTCAGATAACCATGCAAACCGCTGGCCCAGAGGGGTTTTCTGAATGTGTCTTCTGTCATGCCAAAGAATACTCAAAACTACCAGGTTTGATGCCAGAGGAGTTACATCATGGCAGAAATTGGATTTAGGGACCAATATTTACGTTATGTTCCTCTTTTATTCTCCTGTATGGATGAAAACAGCTGATGAATGTGGATGAGGGCTGTGTTATGACTAGCAGAAATCAAAGAGATAAACCGTGATAAACTTTATGAAGGAGGTGTTTGGAACCTACTGGTCTGCAGGCCGAACCAGCTCACCCAGAGCAGAGTCTGGCTCCTTCTGGGGCTTTTATGGCAAAGTGGACAGATTACCCGCAAGTGTGGACAAGGGTTCAGTCAGCCGAAAGGTACGAGGTGGCGTGACAGCCTGAGGAAGAGGAGGAGGTGGGGGATCATGTCCTTTTACAGCCTGGAAACAAAGGAGACAAGCATCAGTGAAAGAAGCGGGCCCCTGCCGCTGGACTGGGTCCGAGTGTGTCCGGCAGCCGGGGGTGATTTAGCAGGTGCTAATGATGCAAACACAGGCTAGCAAACAAAACACGCTGCTATATTTAGCTCCACATTTACCACACACACACACACTTGAGAATGGTGTTACGGTTCTGGGCCTGAGGCATCAGGGCCCCGGTGGGGACCCGGAGCCCGGAGAGAATTTGTTCTTCCAGGAGAAAAAACCAGAAACGGGTCAGGATTCAGCATCTTTCTCGCAGCATTTTTTACTGCGACTGCTGGGATTTAAGAACCGACGGACCATGAAGAGAACGAGCAAAGAGAACAGTAGAAGAGGCAAAACAATCAAGACAAATCCACACACACACGGACATGAACCCTGTCCCTGTTTTAAACTGTGACGAGAGTCGTAATATTCCAGGAATGTCCTGATCCGTCCGGATGCCTTAGGGAAGAGACTGAGAATGCCCGTGACCCCCCTCACCCCTTCTTCCCCTTCAGTGTTCTCACACATGTAAGAACGCTTCTTCTTTCAGGTTACAGTAAAACCAGATCATCTTCTCAAAGAGATGACGGCTCTCTGAAATTTAAGGCTCTGACCCCAGAAGAGATCAGGATTCCTCTTTGGTGCCACTGGCGAAGAAAGCCGGAGTATCACATAGATAAGAGGGGTTTTTTCAATTTTGGGTGATGTCACTTTTACAGTTTAATAATAATAACCCCCTCTCCCCCCAAAAAAGTGGAAAGTGAAATCCAAAACCACCCAACTCCTCACCAACGACCCATGTGCTCCACATTCCACCTTCCTGCTCCTTAAGGAAGGCAGATTTGGGGAATCTCGGTGGGAGGGATAAGAGGAGGGTGGCGCCCATTCCTTCATACTTCCAAACGTCAATGAAGTCCCACGCTGAAACGGAACCCAGCAGGGAGATGAGAGAGATGGGAAAAGTGGAGGATCGTCGCCATGGAGCGATCAGACGCGGAGCTGGTTGGAGCAGAAAACACCTTCTCTGATTCTTAACGCCGACGTTCCCTGCGAGTTGAGTCGGTTATTTTACTCGAAAACTTTGGGAATCGCGGGCACAAGTTCTCCAGGATGATATTTTGGGCTTTCCTCGTGGTTGTGCCAGCGTGCGCAGCTTCTCCTCCTTCATTCGGTGAGTTTGGACGCCCAAACGCGCACGGCTCCGTGCGTCACGGATGGGAAAACAGCTTTTGTATCGGGAAAAAAAACTGGTTCAAAGTGAAAACTCTTGCATGTCTTCGCAGGTTCTACTGGTCCAGACCCGGAGGACAGCTGCTCCGGGCGAGCCTGCAACCCGCGCATGGGCAACCTGGCTCTGGGCAGGGTGGTCAGCACGCAGTCGGTGTGCGGCTCCAACCTCTCCGAGCCCTTCTGCTTCTACAAACAAGCCGCTCCCCCCCATCCGAGGGGGGCTTGTTCCCCAGCCAAATGTGGCAAGTGCAACTCTGCCGTGCCCGGCCAGGCGCACCCGCCTTCGGCCATGAGCGACTCCTCGTTCCGCCAGCCGGACACTTGGTGGCAGTCCGCAGAGGGGGCGAAAGAGGAGACCCTCCGGCTGGACCTGGAGGCGGAGTTCCTCTTCACGCACCTGATCGTGGTGTTCCGCTCTCCCAGGCCCGCCGCCATGGTCCTGGAGCGCTCCCAGGACCGGGGGCGCACATGGGAGCCCCTCAGGTATTTTGCCAGGGACTGTCAGAGGATGTTCGGCCTGGCGGAAGGCTCGGCCTGCACCTCCAAGTATTCGGGCGCTTTCCCCTGTTCCAGAGGAGAGGTGAGTTACTCCTCCGACGGGCCCTTTCTTGTGGGGGCCAGTCAGGAGGTCAGCAGGCTGTTCAACCACCATCATGGTTGAAAAGAATAGACGACTTTGACTCTCTCAGCCCATGAAAGGGAAAAAAAAGCTTCTTATTTCCTCTCCCGGCTGTGAGTGACTTGAACTCCGACCTGCAGGTGATCTACCGAGCTCTGCCGCCCTCGAACAAGGTGGATCCCTTCGGAGCGGCTGGCCAGCACCAGCTGATGGTGACCAACCTGAGAGCCCGCCTGCTGCAGCGCCAGCCCTGTCCGTGTCAGAGCCAGCAGCCTGGCGCCGCCTCGCTCCCCACCCAACATTTCGCCATCTACCATTTCATCGCCAAAGGCGGCTGCCTGTGCCACGGGCACGCTGACCAGTGTGTGCCGGCGCGAGGCTACACACCCAGCCTGGAGAAGACCAACAACATGGTGAGTGACTCCAACACACACACACACACACACACACATACCCAGGCTGGATATTAGACCCTAGCTTTACCCACCATTACAGGGGTTTAGTTGCTGTGGAGAACCCTAATTAAAGTACCGGGTCTAATGCTTTAATGGTCCACCCTCTGAAAATATAGCTTACAAGCATTTGTTTTGAAGCCAGCGTGGTTTGTGGGGGTGTTTGTGACTGCCTTCTTATGCACTTGGGATGAAAATGGCATTAAAACCTGATATTTTAACATTTGAACCCTCCCTCTGTTGTCTGAATGGCAGATCCACGGCAAGTGTGTGTGCAGGCACAACACCGCTGGCGACCACTGCGAGCGCTGCGCGCCTCTCTACAACGACCGACCGTGGAAGGCCGCCAACGGCATCACCGGGACGCCGCACGAGTGCCAGAGTGAGTGATGGGGCCAGAGCGTCCAACGGCGAGGCGGGACGCGGCGGGACGCGGCCGTCTTGAAAACGGATCGGCGACCTTAACCTTTCACCCGTTAGCATGATGAAGGAGGCGGCGGCTGGCGCGCTGCAAGGACGGTTAAAGGTCTGTCTCCGCGTGTCGTCTCCACCCAGAGTGCCAGTGCAGCGGCCACGCCAGGAGCTGCCACCTCAGTCGCAGGCTGTGGCTGGCCTCGGGACGGCGGAGCGGCGGCGTGTGCGACCACTGCCAACACAACACGGAGGGCCGCCACTGCCAGGACTGCAAGAGGGGCTTCTTCAGGGACGCCGGCCTTCCAAAGAGCTCCCCCGACTCCTGCAAACGTAAGGCCCGCAAACCTGCCTGCGTCGTGTCACGTGACTGGGGCACAAGCACCAAATTCAAGATGGTTCCTCAGCAGGAACCATCGGGCCCCTCCGTCTCGGAATGTTCCGGTAATTGCCAACAACGCAGGAATTTCCCACGGAGCGTGCAAACACATTTTTCCCATTCTTGCCCTTTCCCCTTCAGAAACAACATGTTGCATTTTTGCCCAGAACAAACATCTCTGGAGGACAGAGAAGCAACGCCGATCGGCTGTTTGGCGCAGGGAGACCTTTAACGTCTCCCGGCTGTGTCGCTCCCCCCTGCAGCTTGTTCCTGCCACCCCCTGGGCTCCGTCCTCTCGGGGGGCAGCCCTCTGTGTGACCCCGGCAGCGGGGCGTGCGCTTGTAAGCCCGGTGTGGGAGGCGCCCGCTGTGACAGCTGCATGCTGGGCTACTGGGGGCTCCACGAGTACGGCTGTCGTCCTTGCGACTGCGCAGGGGACTGCGACCCCTACACCGGTGACTGCATTCCTGGGTGAGAGCCAAGGCGCGAGCGCCACGTGGTTGAGGTGGAGTGCCTCCCGGGTGATTAACGCTAAGTGGTGCTCTGCTTCTTATCGCTGTTACCTCTGCGGCACAGCTCAGACGCGGACGCCCTGCGTGCAGCCGCCGGCAGCAACGGCAGCGGCGGGGTGCTCTTCAGGGCAGAGGAGCTTTTCTCTGCACTGCACCACTCCGGTGAGTCGCAGGTCACATCACGCTCAATATAGCTCACCTCGTTAACCCGCCAGCAACTGCGGCCGTTCTCGTCCGCAGCGCCGTCAAGGGTTTGACGGCAACGCCGTTCATCAAGTTTTATTCTCCCCAGAGAAATGCGACTGCGGAGAAGCCAACCTGGGCGGCTCCAAACTCTTCTGTGCTGCAGAGTACGACTACGGTGAGAGCGGCCGCAGCTGGGGCTTTGTAGACGTAACATTTTCAAAGATTTGGAAGCTTCGATCACCAAATTGAAATTTCAAAATAAAAGGTTCTAATATGTAGTGAAAGAGAAGCTTTTACTTCCAATGACATACTCCATTCCCCCACATTCCTCTTTTGCTTCTTCCTCATCCTTCTCCGGCAGTGCTGGTGGTAAAAGTGATGTCAGCGCACGATAAAGGCTCCCACGCTGAAGTGGAGGTCAAGGTCAAGAAAGTCCTCCACCAGAACGCCGGGATGAAGATCAGGAGGGGCAGCGCCACTCTGTACCCAGAGTCCTGGACCGAGCAGGGCTGCACCTGTCCCATCCTCAACCCAGGTCAGCCACCATCCCCCACTCACACTCTCTAGTCCTCCGCCGGGCTGACGATGTGCCAAAAAAGGTGGCGAGGGAGGGCAGCTCATGAGCATCACTCTGTTAGGAGACATTTTTACAGCCTGAAGATTCATCTCCTCCTCTGAGATCATTTCTAAGGCGGAAATCTCAACCCAGCCATGACCGCACATGCAGTTTCCTGTCATTTTAAAGCAGGTTTTTTTTGTTTTTGCTTGTTTTTTTAAGGATCTGAGTATGTAGTGGCCGGCCACCAGGACTGGAAAACAGGCCGGCCGGTAGTGAACACCAAGAGCCTGGTGAAGCCTTGGAGGTCAAGCCTGGGACGCAAATTCCTCCACATCCTCAGACAGGACTGTGGCCGCCGGTGGGGCAAAAGAGACCACGGAGCGCACAAGTGATGGAGCGGCTCACACGCTCGGCGAAGGAGTGTGAACAAACTGAGACTGACCGAGAAGACTGCGGAGCTGCACCGGGGCTGTTGCGGCTGCGCTTAAAAAAAAAAAAAAAAAAAATCATCTTTTTGATCATGTAAATATGTCCATAAGATATTTTATTATTGCACTAAGTCCCCACTATGATGCAGGGAAATGAAAATACAGGTGAAGCGCTGAGGTTCAGGGTTTCAGCGGAAGCAGAAGGAAAGCCAGTCATAACAACCTGGACAAGGAAAAAAAAAGTTGTTTCCATTCCCGTGTTATTGTGATATAATCAGAATTCCTTCCAGGTTATAAAACATGAAGAGATAAATGTTAAATATGCGGTTGTTCTGCAGTGTTTTAACCGTGCCGGAGGCCGAATTATCAAGCACGTTGCAGAAAATCCTGGAGGGGAGGAGGAATTTGAGCGCGTGCTTGATAGATCTGGTGTGTCTGCGACGGTGCAGGTCACAACAAGTCGCTCCTGGACTGGGTTGGGGGTCCAAAAAGGTCTGCCCGCGCCGGAGACTTGAGTTTGCTTTCACAGCTGCTTCTGTTCCAAGTGGATCGCCTCCAAACCAGAGCCATCGGGTGAAGTTTCAGGGTCTTCGAAGCGGACCCAGAGAGGGAGAACCTCTGCTTCTGTTTTTGGTCCGTGACCCCTGCCGCCCAAAAATAAGTACGTATTAAAAGGCCGGGTATTGGCTTCAGAGCCGGGCCGGGGCAGGAATAGCCTTGGGTGGCCGCCTCCAAGGAGAAGGACGCGCTCTGAATTCTTCATTTCTCAAACACAACGTCACAGCCCACGTCCTTGCTCCGAAGACTTTTCCATAACAAGAGAAAATCTGCTGGATTTCCCTGTAAAAAGGACAAAAATGATCCAGAGTGCACAGCGTTCACAGCCGGTGTGGTATTTGGAATCATTTCTGTGTCCTCGTTCGCTCCCCCACATAAACCACTTCAACGTCACGACTTTGCTTTAATGGCTCACTGGGAAAATGACTTTTTAAAGCCTGAGACTAAGCCAAATGAGACAAATTTGTCTTAGTGGGGCGTTTACTGTCATGTGGCTGAGTGATGATTGACCCACGTTTTAGTGCCGCCCTCCTTCGGTTAAAACACAGAAATGCACTCTCGTCTGCTCTTTTTTTTATGGAAATGCAAGCGATTCAGCTGAAAACAGCCCACCGGAGCTGACTTATAACAATTTATTCCTTATAAAAATGCCTCAAAAGAAAAGACAGCCAACAAATGTAGAAATATAAATATTTACCAGCAGTGACTTGACCCTAAAGGTCAAGGCAGCGAAGCGTCGCAAGACGAGGTTTGCAGATATATTTTTTTTTGCACATTGCCCAGAAGCAGAGGAATAAAACAAACATTTAGCGCTAGCTTGTTGTAAAGATATGCCCTTTGTTTAGTGGTTCTAGCCTTTGGGAAAATAATGGCCATTTTAATTGCCTTGGATAGAACAATTGATTATCTATCGGTACATAAGCGTTGAAAATTCAGGTCAAAGACACGTGGCATGAATTGCATCGCCATCGGTCGGCAGAGGAAGGAGGTCCTCTGGTTCGCCTTGGGGTTTGTTTTTTTTTTGCACATGCTCAGTAGTCGTCTCCCCGGCTCACCACCTCCTTGCAGGTGGGCCTGAGTAGGATGGTGTGCTCGTACTGGGCGGTGTAGCTGCCCTTTATGTCGCAGAGAGGCGGGTGCGGGTCGATGATGCCAAGGTCACAGAGGTTCTTCAGAGCCATCAGGTACTTGCTCTCCCCCAGGCGGTCCAGCCAGCGGCGGCAGAACGCCAGCGTCCCAAAGTTTTCTTTGATGACGTTCAGCAAGTGTTTGGCCCTGGGGAGTCTGCAGCGCACAGGCAGACAGGGATGAGCGGGAACGGGGACTCGGGGAGCGGGAGCAGAGAACGTGAGCTACCGTATGGGCACGTGTCCAACGTTGAAGTTCTTCATGTAATGTGAGCACTCCATGTCGTCGTGCACCGCGCCTCTGCCTGTGCTGCCGAATGTTTCAATGGCGTAGACGTCGCCTTCCTAGGGAAAAAAGCGCAAATCGTCACACAAAAGTGCGTTTTACAATTTTCCAGAGGGTTTAAAGGAAGATAGAAATCCTCCTCTCGAGGGCTGATGGCCTTTATTATTCAATTATCGCTCCTTTTCCCTTCCTGATTTATTACTGGAGCTATAAAACAGACTAATGCTGAAAGGGTTCAGGTTTTTGGTCTGTTTGTTTTGATTCAAAATACTTTTCGCAGGATTATCTTGCAAAATCTTCAGACAACTTTGCAATGCTATTGAGCTGTAGTGTGAAAAAGCACCATTTATGCATGAATCCATGAGGGCCAGCATCAGTTTGTGACCGTGACCTTGACAATAAAGGACAAATGTCCTCAGTTTATGTGAATTATATTGTGAAGCCCAAGCCTGCCTAAAACGCCAGATCTCACACTCTTTTGTGTTAAAGGACGTTCTGGGTCTCTCGCTGGTTGCGCCTCGCGCCGGCTGACTGGATCCATCTGCATTTTGTGTCTCTATCAGTGAATGCCTGTTGTCGGAGTCCCTGTGGTATTTGCTGATAACGCTGCGACACCCTCTCTCTGCACCGATAATCAGTCAAAGTGCTAGCAGCCCCGTGGCACGCCCGGCTGTCACTTCGGATCACAAAGAGGCTAATAGCTCTGTTACAGCAACACGCATCAGCTAAAAATACCACAAGTAAAAACCGCCCCATCAGCAACAGCGTCGCCCCACTCGATTGAGGAAATCAGGTGGAAAGCTTGACGCTGCAAATTGCCAATTAAAATGCATCGCTCCATGCAACACATGCGGTGTGCAGGTAAGCGCTCGTATGGGAAGAGACTGGGTGCAAAGTCACGCTTTGGAGATGGAGTTTAACTGTCAATCGGGGGTGGGGGGGCGGGGGGGGATCCTTTTGCAGGAGTAATTAAAGTCTGTTAGGAGAGAGAACTGGAGCACTCCTCCACACCCTGGTGGCATCCAAACCAGACAGGAGCTCCTCCAAGTTCCGCTAAGAACTAACACCAGCACAGAGACCTGAGCCTGGACTCAAACCTCCTTTCTCTGACCATCCCGGGGCTCCACACGGCCCCAAACCAACGTTCCCAGTTGGATTCTGAGGATGTTTCGCTGCATCTGCGCCGGTTTTCTCACAGTCCAAAAAGCTGTTACTGACTCCCTGACCTGGTGTAGTCCTGCCTGGAAGGGCTGGAGAGAGCCCGGCCCCCCTCCTGACCCTGGTTAGGGATAAACAGCAGTAAGCAGAAGATGGATAGAGTTCTGTTCAGCGTGGTACTAACCTCCATCCTCGTGGCCTCGCCTCCTTTGACAATGGGGACCGTCTTCCCTGAGTGTATCCTGTACTGTCCGATGGAGTGGCCGTTCAGGTTCCTGATTGGTTTCACTGGAACGAAAACACCGCGTGGACACCAATCATCCAGGAAGCGACGCTGCGTTTGAGGAGCAGATAACAAACGTCTAACCTTGGTACGTTTTCCCGTCTATCTCCACCTCATAAGACTCCATGACCTCCTGAATGGTCTCGCCAACGTCGCACAGGCGCACATCAATCCCTGCGAACTGGGTTGCCAAAAAGGTCACGTGTATTAAAGGCGGACGCTTTCATAACCTGGTTGCTGTTACCTTAATGCCGGTGTCGGTTGCATCCCTCACAGCTTCTAGAAGGCCGTCAAACTTTGGATTGAACGTGACGGTGAAGGCACAGTCTATAATTCGACCTGAGACACCAGCAGGCAGCAGGTTACGGTGGTGTGTACCCGTGTCCTTGACGGCGTGCGCCGGGACCCTACCGTTGATGTGGGTTCCAAAGTCAACCTTGCAGACGTCGTCGTAGCGCAGCACCGTGGGGTCTCCTGCGTTTGGCGTGTAGTGGGCAGCACAGTGGTTGATGGAGCAGCCGGTGGGAAAGGCCAGGCCGGCCTTGAGCCCGTCCTCCTTGATGAGCCTCCGGGAGCAGTCCTCCAGCTTCTCACTGCCGAGAAGAGACAGGAACGAGGAGACTATGAGGCTCTTTTTTCCGGGCACAGAGTGTACCCGGGAGAGACACTTCCTGCAGCGATGTTTGTTGAAACGGGGTCAAATTTCTGCACCAAACGAGCCCCGCAGGCCCGGCCAGGTGGACATTCGGGCCCGTGAAAAGGGGCTCAGGACCGATGATTGTGAGCATCTCTCACCAGATGTCAATCATGGTCATTCCCGGTTTGATCCAGCTCCTGACGTACGCACGGACCTGCCGGTGCGCCTCGGCTGCCTGCCTGAAATCGCTCCACATTTCCTCGTTGGCCCTGTCCAGCGCCCGCTTCTCCTCGCTGCTGGTCCGCCAGGCTGCGCTGCGCCTGGTGGGGGGGGGGGGGTGAACAGAAAGGACACACTCGTTATTTCCTCCTTATGCAAACCTTTCCAAGGACGAAGATGCCGCTCGAGAAGATGCTTGACGGGAGAAATCCAAGACGAAGCCCCTCTTACTGTCAAGCGTGAAAAGGCTCACAGCAGAGCCCAAAATAAAAGCTAAAAGTGTTACGCAGCGGAGGATTACTGCTCCGCCGGCAGGACGACGTGGAGGTCACACACCCGTCTTTCGATGGTGGGTATTCACACTCTTCTCCTTTTGGAAAATCTCCGCTGGGATAAAGCTCACAAATAGGGATGGAGGGAGGGTCAGTTTGTCCCTTCACTGTGGCCCAGATAGAGGAGGAGAGAAAAACAGGAAAGTAGTTTCAGCAAAAAAGTAAAAGGAGAATTTCTCCTAGACTGATGCGAGAGGCTTTGTTTACATCCTTTCTTCTTTTTCCTTTTCTTCTTGCTCTTTCCAGCTGAGTTCTCTCCCTCGTCTGCATCTGTTAGAAGCATCGTAACCTTCAGTACTTTTAAGGCGAGAAATATGGAGGCAGCTCTGAGTTGATGAAGACGAGGATGATGATAGAGAGATGGAGGTAACGAGGGCGACGAGGACTTACCTTCTTCTCCATCCTCCCTCTCCTTGTCCTCCAGGGTTTGCTGCTCCAACAGTTTGGCCACGCCGCCCTCACCTCCGGCTTCTACCGTTGTCTTCTGCCACATTCGTCTCTGCTGCAAAGTCACACACAAACATGCATGTGTCAGCAAACATGCGTGTGTGGTGGGGTGTATGCACATGCATGGCGTGCACACACACACACACACACACACACACACACACACACCGGGCAGTTTGTGTGTCCAGAAAGTGCCTCTTCTGGGGTTCAAGTTGCCCGAGTATAACTTCTTTTCTATGCCTGAATATGGTCAAGGGCATATGTACCACGCAGCGTTATGGCGTCTTCAGAGGCTGAGGTCACGTGAAGGTTCACTAAGTCAAGCTTTCTTTACATCCTTACTCATTAAGGTCTCCCCGTCAGCCATTGTCATCTAGTTTTTAAAGGGATGTCTTGCGGCTGTCATTTCATTGCGCTCAAATTGTGTAGACTTGGGTTGCATCATTCCGCGCCTTTTAGCGGATGAGAGGATAAAACCTATTTAATCTAGATTTAAAACACATTTTATTTCAGCCGTTTCTGCACGCGACAGCTTTGAATCAGTTTATGTGGAATTCCATCTGTCGGACGCTGCAGTCCGGTTTCCAGCTGAGCCTGTTCGCACATCTGGACCCGGTTTCCAGCTGAGCGCCCCGTCGGCACATCTGGATCCAGCGTCTCCTGACAGGTGGACACTGTCCCGGGTCCCCTCAGATGCTGGACCGAGCGGTCCCGCACGGACCGGGGTCGCTGTTTTCTCCCCGACGCCTCTCAGGCGCGGATCTCACCTGGAACGGAGTTCTTATTCCTCCTCTTCTTCCTTCTTCTCTTCTTGGCGGATTCCCCCGCGTCTTCTTTCGCCCCGTTCACGTCGTCCCCGCTGAGAAGTTGAGACCTGGGTTCGAGCGGCGGCTGATGCGGCTCCGCCATCCTCACCGACTTGGAGATGAAGTGACGCAGAAGCTGCTGAGAGCCTCCAGTGGAGAGAGAGAAAAAGAAAAGATAGAGAAGAGAGCGCGCGGGAGGGAGGACGCGGAGCCAGTCGGGAGTTTTTAAACCATCTCTGTGCAACAGAGGAAGACAAAACTGTCGGACCCTCCGGGAATAAAGACAGCTGTCATTTCTTTTCTAGTTGCAGGGACGCGCGCGCGCGCACACACACACACAAGCTGACACGCTGCATGCATGGATTTCAAAGCGTTAGCGCGATCAAAGCTGTTGGTCCTTGCAGATCAAGTGTCAGAGTCTCTTTGATCGTCCTATGTCTTTGATCTTATTTCTGCAGGGCCGGCCGGGAGCGGTTGGGAATGGATGAACACACCTTCCAGCATCGACCAATGGCCACCACGAACCGCGCGGCTGCGCTGAAAGACCCCCCGAGTTCGCCTCTGTATTTCTTCGACCAGGTGAGTCTGACGGTGATCCGGTCTTCGGGATCTCGGTTCAAACCGCCGGCGTCGTTTCTGTTCGCAGCCCTTCAAACGGGACCAAGCTCAAAGGACGCGGAGCATTTTGTATTTCATCGCGACAAATGGGTCCCAGTTGGGAGACAGCAGGTAAGTCGTGTCCTCCGCGTCCTTCCAGAGGTTTGATTCAGGTGAAATTTGCTTCTCTAGTCTGCAGAAGGGGAAAAGTGAGGACCTGAGTGAGGACACCCGCAGGAGGTCGGCAGGTGGGCTGGATCCCTCAGGGGCCCTCAGCGCTTTCCTGGCACTCCGGGAGCGCCTGGACGTCTACAAACGCGAAGCCCCTGAGCTCCTGAAGGAGCTGGCTGTCTTCCTGTCTCAACACAAAGGGGAATTTCCCCAAGGGATTGGAAATATTCTGGATTGCTCCTGGGAGGATCTGACTGCCGGGGCGGTGGTGAGGAGGAGCGCGGCTCAGCCCTGCAAACCCGCAGAGCGTCGGGCGCCTTCTCGGTCCGTTACCGCAGCCTCGGTGAGGAAGACTCCGCTCCACTCCTACATTCTGAGGAAACACATCTACATCCAAGGTCATCGGACGGAACAGTCTTCTTGGAAGCCATGAAAATAAGGAAGAAAACGTTCCACTTTGCCTATTCTCTCCCTCCAGAACCACCCAAACGTGCAACTTTCTCCTTGTTGCAGAGCAGCCAAGTACAAACAGGTCATGGAGCCGGAGTGTGATGATGGTGATGATGATGATGGTGATGATGGTGATGATGGACGGATGCTTCCCTGTGTTTCAGGCTGGATCGTCCAGCCTTTCTCCGACGAGCCTGACTGGATCCGTTTGTGTCAGAAGGCGATGGAACTCGCACACATCACCCAAAATTCCCAGCAGACGACTTTTAACATAAGGTTCTCCAAGATTCCGAAATATAAAAATCGGGAATTCTCAGTTTTGTCTCAATGATTCCGTTTGCACCAGAAAAATTCAGACGAGCCACGATTTCCTGAAGGAGTACATCAGCTGCCAGTATTACGACGAAAAGGCGGAAATGCCGGACAGGAACGAGGGCAGGATGAGCGAGCTGGGAGCGTCCGTCTCCAGCACGCCACTGAGCCTGCGGGCGACGCCGCTGTACCCGCCAGCGCGGCGCAAATTCCACTGCACCTTCAAAGACGGCTCCTCCTTCGTGTTGTACTTGGATCCCTTCATCTGTTTTGGCTAAAATCTGGCTCGTGGCCCTGCCGCTGACCCTGTGACCTTTGGCCTTTCAGCTACCCGTCCGGCCGTATGGCGGTCTGCCAGAGCTGCTCCGGTCTGCGCTGCGGAGGCTTCTACACCAACGTGTTCGAGGACAGAGACCATCCGGTTATCCTGGCCACCGTCACCCCGTCCGGACACGGCTCTGTCACACACTCGCCCAGGTGGGCTCGGAATGCCAACCCGTTTGTTTTTTATGCTAAATATTCCTTTAATTCCCAACATTTTGCTGGTTTCCCAGTTCTGCCATTTCAGCCGTGTGGGACCAGGAAGGTGGGTTCAAGTGTGACCAACATGGAGTCGTAACGAAAGAGTGGAGCTGGCTGCCGGGACTCACGCAGATGGAGAAGATCGTTATCCCGGTGGGTCCGCTTTGGTCCCGCTAGGTGTCAGGGGCCGCCTTTGAAAACGCCTCCACCTCCCGCAGGTGTCCGATCAGATCTCCGTGAAGCTCCTCAGTGGGACTTCAGCCAAACTCTGCTTCAGGTGTGCGAACCACCGGGCTGAGCTCCCCCTTCCGGTGGTGTCCAGTGCCGTCCAGGCAGAGACCAGAGTGAGACGAAGATCAGGAAGTGGATGCTGGGAAAAGAGGCTACGCTTGGAATTGATCGTCCTTTCTTGTCTTCAGCCCAACGTTACGTTTTCCTCCGACGCCGCTCGAGACCCGAAGCCAAAGCAAAGACCCCACAGTGTGGACCCGAAGACCAAGAAGGTTCCCAGTTGGAGACACCGGCTCGACGTCGGAACGAAGACGCCGTGCGGTTTGTGACGTCTAAGGAGTGTCTGCGTCCTTCCAGGAGGTCCTCCAGGAGTTCAAGGCCGCGGAGGAGCCAGAGCAGCTGGACCAGTGGAGACAAGGAGGGCACGCCGCCAGGAAGGTGAAGATGCTTCAGCAGCGAGTGCGAAACATTTTGGAAGACTGGCTGGAATTTTACCGCAGAGCCACTGGTACTTTACACCCCTTGTTTTGTTAGTTTTTTTTAATCCAAACATCATCTATTTCCGTAGAATTAGGGACTTTATTATTAGGTGTGTAGAATGTCCATTTAGGTTTTGGTTGAATCCCTCTCTCTCTCTCTCTCTCTCCCTCACACACACACACACACACACACACAGACACACACACACACACACACACACACACACAGTGACAACAGTCTCCATGACTCCCTGATGTCATGCACGAGGATCTTGTTGTTCTTTGCATTTCTGAGTGACCTCTGTCTCCTCCAGGGATCAAATGTCCCAACTTGATCAGGATGCCAGATGCCCAACTGAGGAACCAGGTGAGGAAGGCGGTGCAGTCAGCTGATCTCTCCTCTCTCTGTCCACCTGAGCATTTCGACGTTAAAACCGTCCAACCCAGAGAGGACAAAGAACTGACCAGGTAAACCAAACCTAGAATTAGTGACCGCTCACGTCTCTTTGCTTTTTTAAGTCAACGATGACGAGGGGATCCTCTCATCTTTGCTCCAGCAGGCTGGAGATTATGCCAGAGGGCCCACCTCTGCAGTCCTCCGCTGTTCCCCCGCTCTCCAAACTCCCCCCCTCCTGCCTGGCTTGCCCTGTTTTGCTGAGAGCTGCTCTGCAGGGGGAAGGAGGGCGCCGGCGGTGCGGCTGCAGCGCCACAGCGATGCCCGTGGTGACGGACCTGGAGTATGACGCTCTGGTAACGGGCCAGCCCCCCCAAAGCCACCAGATCCTGGTGGTGTGTGTGATTCCGCCGTGCCAGCCCGTCAGCACCAGTTCGAAGGTTGACCTGGATGTGCTGAATCAGCTTTACAGGAGGATGAACTCGCACAGGACTGCGCCGTGCACGCAGGTGCAAATGCTGCTTCTACTGCAGGCCTTAGATCATCTTGCATCCACAATCCGGCTAATCTGTTGAATGATCCAGCAACCGTATGAACGTTTCTCGGCCTCGTTCAGTGTCAGCTGGATTCGTTTCGCCTGCTGAGGTATGAGATGCCAGTCGAGTTTGCCAGGAGGGACCTGGAGGATTCGCTGCTGCGTCGGCGACATCATGCGGCTCCTGGGATGTTCCTGGTCAGTCCACCTCTGCAGGCTGCAGCCGCCGCTCGCTGCATGTGTCCACCAGGCGGCAGCAGCAGCAGCAGCAGCAGCAGCAGCAGCTAGCTGGGGCCAGAGAGTGTGTCAGGAGGATTGGAGGGAAACGAAGAAACTAACCACAAAGAAGACAGAGTATTGTTTTCTTTGCAGATGTACATCCGAGGAAAGCTGCTGTTTCTCGGCTTCGTATTCGGCCCCCACAGTCGCACAGAAAAGGATCTTCTGAAGGAAATCTCCAGGGTCAGAGGAGACTACAGATTAGGTCTGAGTCTGCCCTCAGACCACAGGTACAGGTACGGTTTACCCAGAGACGGGGTTCATGTTTCTAAATCATTCAAACAATGTTAGGTTTTGAGCTAAATAAGCATTTTTCATGTCTTTTTTTAGTGGTGCAGTGAGTGTTTCTGCAGCCACAGATCCTCACAGCACACACAAGACAAAAGGTCAGCGTTTTGGCTTTGGCTATAAAGTTTCTCCTTTATAAATAGGGAATGTTTCATTTTTCAGATATTACCAAGATTCAACTGCTTTCAAAGAAGCAAATGTATGAACAATGGCACAGTTGTGGTCGTTTACTCATTTACTTTATCTTTGCAGAATCTGCTCCTGACCCCGAAGTCCCCGAAGTCCCCGAAGTCCCCGAAGTCCCCGAAGTCTCCGAAGACTTGGAGGGCTCAGAGGGCTCCGAAGTAACCGAAGTCCTTGAAGACCCTGAAGTCCTTGAAGTCCCTGAAGACCTGGAAGTCACCAAATACCAACTGCCTTCTGAGACTGAAACCAGTCTGGAGGCCAGTTTTCAGGTTGCAGAGTCACAACCGGACTTACAGTAGGACTCTAGATTGACCGTCAACACCCGTCACATCTACGACAAATCCTGAGCTCCCACTGGCTCATCTAACACACTTCCTCCTATATTTGTGATTTTATCTAAAAACTGTATCTTCAAAATCAGGACGAATGTCTCTGCTGCCTTTTTTTTAAATAGAACATTTCCTTTAAATGAAACCATCGTGTCAAACTGAAAATAAGACCTGAGACTCCGGTTTTACCACTGATCACACATCTGTTGTCTGGTTTAAATGTTTTATTATCCTAAAAGTGTGAGTCAAACCCACGACCCCGAGCTGAGTTCATGATGCATCAATTTTCATGCCGTCACTCTCAGCATGACAAAATTAGTATCACCACAGTGCCATTTCTTAATTTTGCTTCCTCAAATACTTTAGGCCCTTGGCATAGATTTATATGACGACGTCACAACTGTGGTGTTAATATTAGCAATGATGAGGAATGCAGATTATGTGCATGTGGAAGTGGAAAATACTTGCGCAATATAGAGCATATTGGCACATATAACAAAAATACAACAAAGAAATAAAAATATTTATATATTTTTTGATTATCCAGGGGATTTACTCCCCCTACCTTGTATGCAACTTGTTAAATTATACATATTATTGCGTTTTTGATTGATTGTGGTTGTTTTGCTGTATAATCTGGATGGGAGGTGTTATGGCGACCCCTGGTGGTCGGAACACAGAGGCGAAAAGGAAGCTCAGCTGCGTCTTTCCAGCTCCACGGGGACTCAGCTGTGCGCTCCACGCTCACGCGCCTTAACTCGGAAAAACCCGAGGAAAACAGCCGTTTTTGGCGTGGGACTTTTGCTCGTTATGCATCCGGACACAGAAGAGCTTGTGTTTCCTCCGTGTTGATTCGAGAACAGCGACAAACCAGAGGCCGAAGCGATGATGAGGCCAGGTAAGCGACCGGGAACCTGTTTCACCTCAAACTCGCGATCACCGTCGAACTAATTAATAAAAACCTCCAGCTGACTAAAATAGAGGAGAAACTTTCATTTTACTGAAGGATTAGAAAGAAAGAATGAAAAAAAAATCGGTTTTTAAAGGACGTTACAATTCAGACTCCAGTTTTTCGCCTTTAAAGTTTAAATTTAGACAGCATTTGGAATTCCGTGTAAAGTATAAGCCGACAGAAAGCATGCCTGGCAGGAATTGTTTGTTTGATAATGGAAAAAGTCCTTGACGTTGACTTTAATCTCTTTGTAGAGTCAAACATGGTGAATGGTGAATATGTTTGTGTGTGTGTATGTGTGTGTGTGTGTGTGTGTGTGTGTGTGTGGGGGGGGGCATCTGACCAGTCAGCTGGGTTTTTTAGAGCACAGGTTTAGCCAGATGTGCCAGCATGCAGGATCCTTTTTCATTGCCAGCAGGCACCCCACCTCTGTCCCCCTTCCTCCCCCATCTGCTTCTCCTCCTCCTCCTCTGCCTGGTGACATGAGCCATTAGCTGGATTTCTCTGCAGGGGACAAAAGCCCCCCCCGGTTGGGGCTTAGTGTTTTACAGCAGTTTTACACCGAAAAATCTGTAGGTCGGGATCTGCGGCACCATCTGAACATCTGTCAGACTGCTAATGAGGCCTGAAATATGTCATCTGGAGATCCCAACTCTGCTCTTAGTCCCTAAACTTTGGCTGCCCTTTGGATTTAAATTGGCTGGATCGGTAGCTGGACTCCTTTACAACAAGCTTGAATCTCTGCTGTCTCCTCCCAGGCATGCACAAGCCGCCCTTGGCCCCGAAGCCGAAGCTGGATCTGCCCCAGAGGCCGCTGCAGTCCCCTTCCGCCCTCAGGAAAGATGGGCTCTCCCTCCCGTCTCCCGGCACACAGCGGAGAGTTAAACCCGTGCTGCCCCCCAAACCCACCCTCCCCATACTCAGCCCTGCTTTGAAGACCAAACCTCTTGCTTCACAGCGTCTTCGTCAGCCCCCTCATCAGGAAACGCCGCCAGCCGAGGGTCCGCTTTACGCACAGAGAGACGGTCTCCGAGAGAACAAGAAGCCAGACTGGGATTATGTTATTCCCATTTGTCTGTGCAGCAAGGACAACTGCACGTGCATCAGGAATGCCTCAGTGAGCACGGACAGAGTGGACAGAGACTTGAAGGCTTTGGACAAACTTAACGGTAAAACTGAGGGAAACACACAGGTTCCCTCTAAAAGAACATTTGAGACCAAAACGATCTCCACAAACCTCCACAAACCTCCGGAAGAAAGCTTTAAAGTAGAGAGGAACCTCAACACGGAGCACAGAAATGGGAAGGTCAGACCGCCTGTTCCCATCAGAACGCGGAGTGGCGACGCCAACGGCGAGGTGGAACCTCAGGATGAGCCTGGACGAGGACCAGAGGAAGATGTTCTTGGCTCGGGGACAGCGTCGCGACCCAAACCGCCCAAACCTGTCCACGTACCACGGAAGCCGAGGACGACTGGACTCTACCGCCACGAAAGGGCGGAGGAGGAGCGGGAAGAGATTTCAGACAGGGACGGGACAGATACGACGTCAGAGAGGTGAAAGATGTAGCGGAGGGGAAAAGCGCCTCATCGTCTGCCGGTGCACCTGTTGAAAGGCCGGCGGCCATGATGTCCGCGGGGAAGGCCTGTGCAGCGCCCGACCCTCCGCCCAGGAAGAAGCCTCTTCTCTCCGGGCCTGAGAAAACATTGACCCCTGGCCCCCAGGCTGTGCTGGAGGAAGACCTGGGCTGGGACAGCAGCGGCCATCCGATGCAGGTGGCTCTTGATAAAGGAGGCAAAGTGGCTGAAGAGAAGGAGAAGGAGAGGGATGGGGAGATGGTCTACACGCTCTCTGCCTCCCACAGGCCTCCGGTCGCAGCGGAGGAGGGCTCGGTGAAGGAAGGGCCGGGGAAACCCCAGCAACCCAGCAGTCCCATGGCGTGGATGAGCTCCAACGGGCCCCCTGCAGAGAGCCACGAGAACCTCAGAGACCCGGAGAGAAGGCAGAGCCCGGAGGAGCGCGTTCCCAAGGCGGATGTGAGCGGAGCCTTCCTCACACCTGCACCGGTCAAGCCTTGTCAGCCCAGCCTGAGCAAGCACAAATCCAGGTCCTTTTCAGCTGCCGACCTCGGTCGCTCCGAAGGACAGAGGAGGAGCTCGTTCCGGAGGTTGCTGGACCTAAAGCTCAAGATGATGCCCAGGCTCAAGACCAAGGCGGACCAGGTCCCCGGTGGGGCGGCTCCCGACAGCACCCAAAGCGTGGACGGCGAGATCTTCATCTACGAACAGAACCTCCCCCGTCCTACGGTGGAGGTGGAGCAGTACGTGGACAGAGAGGAGGATCTTTACTACGAGAACGTTTCTCACTACGAGGACATCGCAGATTACATCAACGTGGAGGTCGGCTCGGCCCTGTCGCCCGTGACCCCGTCTGGAAGCGGCTCCTTACGGCCCCCGGCCTGGCAGAGCCCAGCCTATAACGACGAAGGCATCTACGAGGAGCCCGACCCGTACATTTCCTTTGAGAAGAACCACGGACAGCGCTGTCCAACGCCGTCAGACAGCGAGAGGTAGACCTCTTTCTCTTTGATCTCTTTGTTTTCCCATTCAGCATCAAAAGCTAGCGGCGCCATTGCTAACCACAGGTTGGATCGTTTAAGAGCACTTTGATGGGACCGTTGCCATGGTGCTTGTTGTGGTAGATTCACTGCAGTTTGAGGTATGACGCACGTGCACGTGCACGTGCTCGGCCTTTTGTGTGCAGATTGACTGTAGTTAGACCTACTTAACATAGCATACGGCAGCTTTCCATGTGACTGGTGCTTATGCTAGTTAAAGACACTCATTAGTGTAGTATGGAGAAAGAAGGTTTTAGTTTGTAGGTGTACACACACACACACACACACACACACACACACGTCCACGTACAGAGCTGGCTGGGTCACGTCTCTCTGAGTCAAGACATGTTGAGCAACTCATGGAGAGCCCTTCCAGAGGAGCGTGGCGGTGACCGTAAGCTGGCCACCGTTGACCACCGGCCGCTAAGCGCTGCACTCTTCCTGCATGTTCCCCCCAGCGGTGCTTTCCTCTTACACATTCCTCCCTTCAAAGGAAGCAAATCAGGTTAGTTATGCGCCCCAGTGCAGAACATGATGCACCATTAGCAGAAAAGTGTGACGATCAGTGCTTTGTGCGCCGATTTCATCATTTTTCACTTCCTGCTAGACACGATGACATTCAGGTCACATGACATCGTTGATAACTGTCTGCTTTTTTAATCGTTCTGATGCTTTAAACTGCTCCCTTCTTATGACTCCCACTATCGCCGGAAACATAGAGATGCTCCTTACTGACTTGAGCTAAAGTCCTCATTTTAGATGGCCCCCGTGTTCTCTCCAGCCTTCTAACTTGTCGTTTTGGCAGAAGCTCTGTGGATGAGGAGGTGGCACCTCTGGGCGATGCTCCATCAGATGACGACGTCATGGCCAACAGCTCAGACGAGGAGGACGACAGCAGCTCCGTGTCGAGCAAAGGAGAGGCCGAGAGGCCCGAGGAGAGACGAGTAAAAACAGGCCTGATGCTTCTGTCCTTCCTTTTTGCTGAGTTTGGTGTATTTCTGACCTTTGACCTCTCTGGTCAGATGCAGGAGAGACAGAAGAGTAAGATTCGCCATATCGCCACTGAGATCATGACCTCCGAGGGCGTGTAAGAGACTGAATTCTTTAAAATATTCTACGCAATTATGTTCATATGTGAATTCCTGATTGTTGTTGTTTTTTGGGGGGGTTTTAGGTTTGTTGATGTTCTGAAGTTGCTCCATGTTGTGAGTATCCACACGTTCACTCAGACAACCGTACACCCACAGTCTCCACACGTGCTAAAGTACCCTGACACACACCTCATGTAGTCTCTCTGAAGCTCATCCAAGTGCTCATGAAGACATTTACTGGAGTTGGCCACAAACATTTTCTTATTTTTGCACCAAAAATCAGGATCAAAAGTCGGAAAGAGCAGGAGTGAGGTGCTGAGTATGATCCACAGGGCTGTAAGTAGTGAGTAATCAAAGGAAGTCTGCAAAAAAAACACCCGCGCTTGTGGTAAAATTGCGGGTGTGCTCCATAAGTAGCTCTTTCACGTGACGTTCCATCTTGACTTCCTCCTTCCTGAAGCGAAAACTGGTTTTGCTCCTGATGACCAATTCCAAGCCTGGATCACTGGTTCACAGCAGATACTTTGTCCCGACTGCTGGCTTGGAAGTTTGTTGTTCATGTAAAAACAACACTATGCTTATTTTCTACGCCGCTGTTAACTTTTTTTTTTTGCTTGTACTGTTTTGTCCTTTCGGCACTACTCCCTCGTGCGTCCCTGGAGCCAGAGCGTCACTCATCAAGTGTGTTTTCACGTTTAAATGATGAGTAAAATCATATGAGCAGATGTTGGGATGGACAAAGGTCACCGAGCCAGATTGTTGTAGTACTGAGTCACCAGCCGTGACTCCTCAGCGGAGAGTGCAGACGGAATGTGTTTGCGTCTCAGCGGACCGGAGAGGAATAAAACCCACTAATGAGAAACATTCCAGCTTTGGAAGAGGTGGAGGTGACTTCAGCTAAGACTTGTTCATCCACCCGGGCGATGGGGGATAAGATCAGACTGTTTATTTGCAACTGGAAGATAAGTTTGGACCGTCTGATAAGCAACGGGGTAAAAAATGAAAAACAAAGACAAACCGATCCACTTAGATGTGATTTTACACCTTTAAAAATCCGCTCTCACTTGCTGCTGGGTGAGCTTTCAGATCATGCTTGTTAACTGAGGAGTTCTCTCATCCTGGGGGCACTTTTATTTCCCACATGTTCTCGTAAAAATCAAAAGAAACTCTGCATCACCAGAACGAGGAGCGGGGGCCGGTACGCTCCAGTTCCCCACACCTCATTTCAGCCCTGAGTCACTGTCTTCTGGTCATGTAAATATGCTCCTGCAAGTCAGGAGCATATTTAAGTGCCGGTAAAGTAAGTTGTGTTTTTTAAAACCTGCAGGCAGGAAAAATACATTTTAGAAACATTAGGAAATTTGTGGAAGTCAGCGCTGTAAAGTCTATATAAAATTGTCTAGGTGGAGATGGAAATCACAACTTAATTTGTGTTTTTAGTGCATTTTTGGACTTAATTGACTTCTAGAACAGTAGGATTGACTGGAAAACTTTCCCCTCTGTGCTAAAGCTTTTTTTCTGCCTGCAGGACTTCCGTGCCGCCGTGTCCAGAGCTGCTCGTCAGACCGGGAAACCTGTGATTGAGGAGCGCCTCCTCAACCAGATCCTGTACTACCTCCCACAGCTCTACGAACTCAACCGAGACCTGCTAAGAGAGCTGGAGCACAGGGTCTCTAACTGGTACTTTCCAAAAAGAAAAAGAAATTCAGCTGTCCAGCACAAAAAAAATGGACTGAAAGGACTGTTTTACTTTGTGATGCCTGCAGGGACCAGCGTGCTCAGGTTGCAGATATTTTCCTGAAGAAAGGGCCGTATTTGAAGATGTACTCCACATACATCCGTGAGTTCGACAAGAATGTGGCTCTACTGGAAGAGCAGTGCAAAAGAAACCCGACATTCAGCGCCGTGGTGCGAGAGTTTGAGGTAATGAGGCTCGATTGACCTGTTTTCTCGCTGTGTGGGGAGGAGGAGGGGGCGTGTCTTCTAGGTGAATGAGCTTTTGTTTGTTTTTATTCAAACGCTGAGGATGTGTCAGGGAATTAGGTCCTGAAAAGTTTTTGTTTCTTTTCCAGGCCAGTCCTCGCTGTGCAAACCTGGCTCTGAAGCATTACCTGCTGAAGCCCGTCCAAAGGATCCCTCAGTACCAACTCCTGCTCACAGGTGGACAGATTTTAGATCCCATTTGCGTCCCGTGCGGGGTCAGTTTAAGTTCAGGCGTTTGATTTGCTCAAAACTCGAGTTCAACTCCACAGCTGATCTGTACAAGCGCAGTGCTGCCCCCTGCTGCTCGGGAGGAACACGACTCTTTGGAATTTCCATCTTCCATAATAAGGTTTTTGAAGTGAAGCTCAGATCAGATTTGGTGACATAACAGGGGCTGTATCACGAGTGAGCTTGTGACAGCGGTCCGATAGGTCAGAGGAGACAGAAATGTGAAGAATGTCCCTCACATCAATCTTGTGTAATTTGCTTATGTAATCACCTGCAGACGCTTTCATGCAGGATTTGGATTTCAGATCAGATTCCCAGAACTGGCGCATGCTAGCCCGTTATTGTTTGGACCGTTAAAGCTGACCCCTCAGTCTTTGCGTCTGCGTTTCAGATTATCTGAGAAACTTGTCTGAAGATTCAAACGATTACAAAGACACGCAAGGTAACTTTTGACCATTTTCCGACTGTAAAAGCACCTGGTGGGTTGTGGAATGAAGGCAGATTAAAATCATGGCGTCTTTTACCCAGCTGCCCTCGTCATCGTGAAGGAGGTGGCCAATCATGCTAATGACATCATGAAACAAGGGGTGAGCGCCAAAGAGGACTTTAGAAGTTCGTTAAACCTCCTGGTAAATGTTTTCATGCTGATGCCTCTTTTTTGAAATGTATTTTCAGGACATCTTCCAGAAGCTGTTCCAGGTTCAGTCCAGGCTGACTGGCCACCACGAGATCGTGCAGCCTGGCCGGGTAAAGATAAGGGGACATTATGTCTCCTTTAACTTTGTAGGACACTTCATGATTAGACCAGCTCTCTGCATTTACCTCTCAGTTCCAAATCAAATGAGGACTAATTGGGTTAATCGCCATAACGGGACATCTTCATGCTGATTAGATGTGGTCTGTTTTTGTGCTGCAGGTCTTCTTGAAAGAGGGCGTCCTGAACAAGCTGTCCAGGAAGGTCATGCAGCCCAGAATGTTCTTCTTGGTACAGAAAAAAAAAGACGTCTTTCCTTTATTTCAGTACTTATTGTGTCAAATCACAGCATAAAAAGTCAGATTTTTTTTCTGTGTTCTTGTTAATCCCCGTTTAGTTCAATGACACGTTGCTGTACACCATTTCAGTCCAGTCAGGCCAGTTCAAGTTAAAGAACATGCTGTCTCTGGCTGGGATGAAGGTGAGAACCGCCTTTCCTTCTCCACCCGTCCCAGCCTTGAACACCACAGTCTGACGCCCACGAAATTGACTGCAGGTTAGCAAACCGACCCAGGAGGCCTATCAGAACGAGCTGAACATCGAGAGCGTGGAACGCTCCTTTATCCTGTCGGCGAGGTAACGACTGGGAGGAGAAGAATCGTCTGGTTTTCAAGCACCGTTGTCAAACTTTGTTCGCTTGCTGCAGCTCAGCATCGGAGCGGGATGAGTGGCTGGAGGCCATATCCACGGCCATCAACGACTACACCAAGAAAAAGATCACCTTCATCTCTGGAAAACCTTTAGAAGAGGCATGCATCCGTTTCCTGTGGGGATTACGGCTTGTGGCGGTGAACATCAAGCCTCAATGAGGTTTCGTTTCTCTCCCTACCAGACGGATCCCAGGGAGTGTGGCGATGGTGCTCCTCTGGGGTCTAAGGCGCCCATATGGATCCCAGACCTGCGGACCACCATGTGCATGATCTGCACCTGTGAGTTCACCCTGACCTGGAGGCGCCATCACTGCCGTGCATGTGGGAAGGTAAAGCAAATAGCTACGGTGCAGCTAGCATTTTTTTTTTTTTTTAGCTAATTCATAATTAAACGTTAGGGTAAACACAGCTTCTGGTGTGGTTTTTCTGGATTTTTTATCAGGTGGTGTGCCAGTCTTGTTCTTCCAACAAATGCTACCTTGAGTACCTGAAGAACCAGCTAGCACGCGTGTGTGACCAGTGTTTCCTTGTTCTTCGACAACAGAACAGTAAATTCTTTCACACGTCTGTGTATTTTGGGCAGCAGGAAATTGACAAGTAATTGACAACTTCCGTTTCTGACCTCAGGTGAGCAAACCCTGGCGGCATCCGTGTCCCCGGCCAACAAAGCCGCTCTGGCCTTTACCAGGAAGCAGAAGAGAATACCTGCAGCACTGAAAGAGGTGAGCGATGCTCCGTTGCCACGGAGCTACCTGACCACCGGCGGTAACCACCGTGGTGTTGTCTTCAGGGTGTCGGCGAACACAGATTCCTCCATGAGCGGGTATCTGCAGAGGTCAAAGGGCAGTAAAAAGCAGTGGAAGAGGCTGTGGTTTGTCATCAAAGACAAGGTCCTGTACACGTACGCCGCGAGCGAGGTCAGCTCTCATCTCACGCCAGTCGGTTCCTCGGGTCGTTAAAGGTGTGGCGTCTGACTCCCGTGCCTGATGGTGTCCCCCCCACAGGACGTGGCTGCCTTGGAGAGCCAGCCCCTCCTGGGCTTCGTGTTGAAAGCCGACTCCTTGCAGAAGATACAGTTTAAGCTTTATCACAAAAACACGCTGTACTACATTTTCAAAGCCGACGACACCCAAACAGCGCAGAGGTACGTTACAAAAAGTCAAGCATATTGTGATGGGAAGAGTTATATTGATGTCTTTCTTTCTTTTACAGGTGGATTAAATCATTCAGGGAAGCAACTGTTCTTTAGCTGCTTATCTAATCCTGAAAAATGTTTTTTAACAGTGTTTTATCTCCGCGCTCTCTGACTTCTAAAATGCAGATATTTTATTGCTTGAGTCAGATGTTTTAATTATGTTTCCACTGTTAATATCACCACACAGATGTTTGTCTAGATGGTTTCCTTTTAGATCGGTTACTTTTTTAGAAACATTTGTTATTAGTGGTTTTAGAGGGTGAAACTGTTCAGTGTCTTTCACAGTTATGAAGATCACAATGTACACTTGCTAGGGTTAGAACCCCCTCACTTGAGAAAAAAAACCTGGATATTTAGTTGTAACTAAGAACCATTTGAATTGTATTTAATTGTTTATCAATTCAGCTGGTTGTAAATACTGTATATCCATACACATGTTCTGTTTATAGTTGAGTTGTTGTGAATTGTACTTTCCCCCCCCCCGCCCCCGTTTAAACTCCAAAATAAAAAGTTTACACAGGTTTAAATTATTTTTCGTGAAATATGAATTTATTTTTTATTATTAATAAGATTTATAATAATACTAGCAAAATAATAATAATGATATGGGTATTGATAAAATAGAAGTGAAATTCCGGACAAAAGAAACTCGCCCGTCAAGTCTGAACTGCGCATGTGCAGAATCGTACCTCTTCGAAAAGGTCACGAACTCTGACCCTCCCATCTACTGCAGCAGACCTAATATTACTTTATAAACAGGATATAAAATATTGAAATCAACAAACACTTGGCTGGTAAGAAATAAAGTACTATTTGAGTGCATTTCTGAGAGAGATACGAGTGGTCGGTAACACAGGAAGAGAGGGAGGGAGGGTTCAGCGGGGCTTCGGTAGGAAGGCAGCCATTAGCTACAGGCTAGTCCACAGCTAACATAGCTTGTTTACACTCTTCCGGCTACTCCGTCTGCAACAAAAAATCGCAATCAGAGGTATGTAATGTTTCAAAACGCCGCGTCATTCATACCGGTCTTACTATAAAACGAAGCTCTTGTTCTTTGGGTGAACGGACACGTTAGTTAGCCCACAAGCAGCGCTCGCGTTAGCTGCTAAGTTAGCATTGCTAAGTGTTCTCTGTAAAATTCGCTGCTGGTTTATTTATTCAAATCCGATCGCGACAGTGGTTTGTCACAGTCTTGCACTAGTTATCGCCGGGTTGAATTACCAAATGTAATTACTTTGTTCGTTAGAAAAAGCACGTATTTGCCTTGGTCTAAACACCAAATAACAACGTTCCGTTGCGTTACTGCGGGGCCTGAACCCTAGCATGCTTTAACCCTTCAATGTTGACCTTTCACCCACAGGAAAAGAAATACCGTTATCTTCCGTATCATGGAGAAATCGCCGGCTCCCAGAGGATTGTTTGCGTCTTTGCCGTGGCTGTGCCACGCATTTGTTGCCAAATCGGGGCTATTTTGATGTATTTTCAAACGAGTCCACAATTAGTATAGTTTAAGCTAATGCTAACGAACGCTAGACTGTACAGGCTACAAACAAACTCGCACGCAATCATACCAAAGTTTATTCATTTGGGATATCTCTTCTGTTTGGATATACAATATTTCTTGTGTGATTTAGTGTTTACAAATCCCGGTTGAACAAAACTTGTTGTTAGCTTAGGTGGAGCAAATTGGTGAATTAGCATACCCAATCAAATAATTGCTAACGTTATATATGCATTTATAATTATACTTTTTCTTCAGTATCCCCTAAAATGGGATGTATGGGTTTTTCAGTAGTATAACAACAGCACGTAGTGAACCGTATATGTCCTAGATACACCTTATTATTCAGTTTTCCCTGATTACTAATAGAACTTTATTTTGCTTTTTAGCTGTCTCAGAGAATACTGATGTGAAAACAGTGGAAAAGGTGCTTTTATTATCAGAATGGATGGGCAGACCCAAAGGATTCAACTTGTCTCAGCAGACAGAATCCAGGTGAGGGGTCATGTTATGCTTCTACTAGTATCATCAGCCCAATTATTTGAAGTTAAATCACCCTTCGTGATGTCATATTTTATTTACGTGATAGATTGTAACTGATCAGCAGACTGGCCAGAAGATCCAGATTGTCACAGCACTTCAACCATCTTCTCCTGGAAAGCAGCAGTTTATCCTCGCCAATGCTGACTACTCCCCCGGTGGCAAGGTAATTGTGACCAAGCAGGAAGGCTCCCCTAACAAGGTTATCCTCGCCTCTTCGGACGGCTCCGGGGTTAGCCAGCTCTTGTTTGCTTCCCCTGATCTGGCAGGGCAGCAGATCCAGGTATTGCTATTGCATTCTCAGAACTGTCCTCAGGGTTTCTGAGAAGTCTTCTTGCTAAATAAACAATTAGCCGACCGATATGTGTCGCAACTGCTGTTTGGCATCACCTTCCGCTGTTTCCTGGCAGTTTGTGACTGATGCGTCAGACCAGTCTGGCCTTGTGAAGCCAATTGTGGAATACTGCGTTGTCTGTGGAGACAAGGCCTCAGGTAGGACGTTCACGTGACACTTCTGCTGCCGCATGCATTAGCCAGCAGTCCTCCACTTTGAAACTTTGCTTCATCAGGGCGGCACTACGGCGCCGTCAGCTGCGAGGGCTGCAAGGGCTTCTTCAAGCGCAGCATCAGGAAGAACCTGGTGTACACCTGCAGAGGCTCTGGAGAATGCGCCATCAACAAACTGCACAGAAATCGCTGCCAGTACTGTCGACTGCAGCGCTGTATCGCTCTGGGCATGAAGCAAGAATGTAAGGGGCTCTAACAATACCAGCAATCGTAGCTGTTTCCACTTCCTGTTAATACCTTGCGATGCTGTTCTGCCTGCAGCTGTGCAGTGTGAGAGGAAGCCAGTGGAAGTGACCACCAGGGAAAAAACACTCAACTGTGCAGCCTCCACAGAGAAAATTTACATCCGTAAGAACCTGTGCAGCCCGCTGGCCGCCACACCCACATTTGTGACGGACAAGGAAACCGTCAGGTATAACAGCTGATTAGAACCTGTTAGAAATGGTTCCGACGGGGCGCGAATGCCTCTGTGGTGTGAACCCAGGCGGCAAACGGCTGATTCCTTGTTTCAGGTCAACCAGCGTGCTGGAGTCAAGCATGCTGCTCAACATCCAGCAGCCCTTCTCCAAGCTGGAAAACACCATCCTCATCCCCACGTCTCCTGAGAAGGTGAAACCATGCAACGCTGTTCACATCACACCTACTGCACATCACACACACACACACACACACACTTTGAGCCCAGCTTTGGCCTGACACCTCCCTTCCTGTCTCACGCTGCTCATCTACTCGGTGGTTGGGGTTAGGGCAGCTTTGGGGTTAGGGCAGCTTCGACGCTTACTTCCTCTGTTAAAAATAGATTGTGCCTTCTCTTTTTGATTATTTGCTTTTAGTCTTTTATTTCTACATTTTCAGGACAACCAGAATTTTAGGCAGATTAGCTGGCCTGACCTCTTACTTACAGCCAAAAAACCCTAAACAATGTCGCTGCGTTCGTATGTCTTTGACCTATTTTGTGTGCTCCTTCTCTTCTTTTAGATAAATATAAATGTTCCATAAATGTTTTCTGACTGTGTTGTGCCTGTCCCCCAGGACGACCCCTCTCAAGGCGATCTCGGGACGCTGGCCAACGTAGTGACGTCGCTCGGCCAGCTGAACAAGAGCAGCGACGATGGCGCCGACCTGATGGGAGTGGAGACGCTCAGCAACGGGGACAGCTCCATGACCGACCTCCAGGGAGAGGAGCAGTCCGCCAGCGACATCACCCGGTGAGACCACGGGGCCGGACAGCACCGTGTTTTGTTTTAAGTCGGTTACATGCGCTGAGGGACTCCTGGAACATCAGGCCTTGGTTTTTTGCCCTCTGGTTATAACAGAACCCTGATATAATTTCCCATAATTCCATGTGCTCCGTGAGTCAGCTCTCAGGGGAATAATCACATTAGTCTCTCAGAAACGCAGCATCTGTTCTAACTGTTGTGGTTGACGTCTTCCGCCTGGGCAGAGCCTTTGACACCCTGGCCAAGGCCTTGCATCCTGCTGACGGCTCAGCGGGGGCCTCTTTGGAGGCGGCCATGCAGCTGATGTCAGGGGACCAGTCGGGCCCCGTGGTGGAACTGGACGGATCTTTGCTCTCTGAAATCCATATTCCGTTCAAGGTACCCGTGACCTTGATTCCTCTAATGACCCAACCGGTTAGTTTTTAGTAAAAGCTGACGTTCTTTCCTCTTTTTTCCAGCTCGTTATGCCTTTGCCTGCGCCGGAGTACCTCAACGTCAACTACATCTGCGAGTCGGCGTCTCGGTTGCTTTTCCTCTCCATGCACTGGGCGCGATCCATCCCTGCCTTTCAAACCCTCTGGTAGGTCTTCCCCAGAACTCTTGCTCTCACTTCTATAGCTGTGCAAAAACAAGAAATAAACTCTCCTCTTCTTCCACAGCGGCCAGGACAACGACATCAACCTGATGAAGGCCTGCTGGAACGAACTCTTCGCTCTGGGAATGGCCCAGTGCTCCAGCATCATGAACGTCGGGACCATCCTAAGTGCCATTATCAACCACCTGCAGACCAGCTTGCAGGAAGGTACGAGGGGGCCCCTGGGGGGGAAAAGCGAGCCGGATCATCCCGGCCTCACGGCTGCCTGTCTCCTGCAGAGAAACTCTCGGCAGAGCGAGTCAAACTGGTGATGGAGCACATCTGGAGGATGCAGGAGTTCTGCAACAGCATGCTGAAGCTCTGCCCGGACGCCTACGAGTATGCCTACCTGAAGGCCATCGTGCTCTTCAGCCCCGGTGTGTAGACAGCTGCTCCACTTTTCACAGGAATGAGACTCTATTCCTCACCGTGTGTGTGTGTGTGTGTTTTCTGCACCAGACCACCCGGGCATAAATAACACCCCGCAGATAGAGCGCTTTCAGGAGAAGGCCTACATGGAG
The DNA here is from genome assembly GCA_000180735.1 of Tetraodon nigroviridis. Taxonomy (NCBI): domain Eukaryota; kingdom Metazoa; phylum Chordata; class Actinopteri; order Tetraodontiformes; family Tetraodontidae; genus Tetraodon; species Tetraodon nigroviridis. The sequence continues at coordinate 944,922 of CAAE01015000.1, forward strand.
CTGCAGGACTACGTGAGCAGGACCTACCCAGAGGATTCCTACCGGTCAGTACCCGTCTGAGCTCCCCCAGGCAGAACGCTGGCCGCGGGGCACGCCTTTGATTCCCGTGCCCTGGTTTTCCAGGCTCTCCAAGCTGCTGGTGCGACTCCCCGCCCTCCGGCTGATCAGCGCGGCCGTCACAGAGGAGCTGTTCTTCGCCGGGCTCATCGGCAACGTGCAGATCGACAGCATCATCCCCTACATCCTCAAGATGGAAACCACCGATTACAACAGCCAGACGGACTCCGGGGTCTGACGCACTTCCTGTCGGCTGTTTATACTGTCGAGCTGTAAAAACGACGGGATCACCAAGTGATCGAGGCGTTTTGTATTTATGATACAGGACCCTGCAGGAATTTGCTGTTTTCACGGTTCCTGACTTCTCATTCAGAGCGGATCACAGGAAAGACGAAGCCGAGGCCCGTTCAGGAATAAACCTTCAAATCCTGCATCCAAGATTGCGCTTTTTATCATACCTCCTATTTAACGCTTCGGTGGTTGCAGCGGTTTCTTTTTTCGGCAGGTCTCCGACGTTTGTTTTTTCCCACAGGGTCAAGCTTTTTACCATTTGTTGTAATTATGTGTCCATGTGAATATTATCATTTTGAGGTGTCGCTGAAGGTTAGAACCTTGTTTGTTTGCCAATCCAAAGGATCAGGCGCCATCATTGTCGAACACTTGGGAGAATCCTGAGCCTAAACTTGTCGTGTATATAGATCTGTGTAAAGAATGCAGCCTGGACTCGGGAATTCTGTTGCACAAAACAATGTGAACGAAAAGTGACGATCGACGCATTTTAAAGAATTAAAAAAAACCCGAACAAACCCTGTTTTTCATTTGAGCCTTGTGTTTGGACTCTGTTGGCGTTTCAGTGAATCACCTTTGACCTTTGCCTCTGAGGCCTGATCTTACACCCTGTCCTTATCTACAGTCTACAGTTTTGGCAGAAAAACCCCAGGAGTAGATCCCAGGAATGCTTGGAGGTTGTTCTGTAAGCAAAGAACACAGAACGTGTGCTGCCTCTGAATTAATAATGCAAAATCCCTGTCTCACGCCGCCGACTTCCCTTTGTGTTTAGTGTCAAATGACGCGCAGCGGCACGCTTGCCATTTAAATTTTCACGTTGCAGAAGATCAAATTTTCATCAGGGGGCCGAGAACCCGGACGTGCAGCGAGCAGCTCCTCTCATCCGTATCTGCGTGGCCCCGGCCCCGGCCTGCCCACGGAGCAGAGGTTAATCTACATCTGTAGATGTGGCTCGCTGTATAATCCACACGGCTGCAAGCGGATTCTGTCCACCTCTTTGTTTGCAGAACACAAACTGATTTATTGTACTGTAAAGGTTAATTGAGCCGGAGTGCAACACAGGCCTTTTTCTGTTGACACGCTGCTAGATTAGCTCATCCCACCCTGAACGCATCAGGGGCTGCTGGCCTGGGGGTCAGATGGTGTTTGATGAAGTTTTTGCTTTTCTCACTTCTCCATACTTTATGCAGTACTCCATGTGCTGTTAGTATATAGATTTAGCACCATACGCGCACATCCTGATATGCAACAGTAAAAATCTCTTCCGGTAATTTTTTTTTCATATATTTTTTTTGACACTAAAATTGCTGATGCGTTTTTCAAGTTTCTCAAAGCCTCCAACTTCCTTTTTAAATGTTCTTTTTTCACGAGTCCGCTGAAACCCCTCCTTCACACGCACGGGGAGGCGGAGTTTCGGACGCACTTTTTGCATGTTGAGCGCAGCCGGCGGCCGCCTGCGTCAGTGCGTTTCACATGTTTGCGTGTGTGTGTGCGAGTAAGAGCGCAGGGTGTGTGTGTGTGGAAACGGGTTTTAACATGGAAACGAGATAAGGCGTAACTCGCGAACTCGCCTGGGCCGAGCCGAGGAGACGCGTCTGGCCCCGAACTGCGCGCAAACAGCGGATTATTATGCCCAGCGCCAACGTCTCCGTGCGAAGTTTATATGAAGTAGAAAGATACCTCAGCGGCAGGAGCCGGATGGTGAGTAAACCGGGTGTGTTTTTGCACTCTGGGCGTGTGTGTGTGTGTGTGTGAGAGAGAGAGAGAGAGAGAGAGACTACCGGCCACGCATCCATTCCTCTCCTCGCTGTTTGGCGAAACCAGTTGCGCCGTTTCAGAGACGCGCGGGTCCACAAAAGAGCCACAAACCACTTTAAAGCGTAGGAAGAGCGAAAAACAAGCCTTGTTTTCGTGTTTTCGAGGCACCAAAGTGTTCCGAGCGTCCCTGTCAGTGCTGGTCCACAATCTCTCTGGTTCTTCTCCATAATTGGTGGAGCGTCAAAATACGCAGAAAACATCCCCCCCGAGGATCATATTGGTAACATTAATGCTGTACTTGTAAATGTTTATTTTTTTGTGTAATTCTGAAAAGAATATTCTGCGTTAAAAAAAATCCATTTTTATAGACAATAACAAACAAAACAACAACAAAATATGTTAAACACTGTAAATAATCACAAAGTTCGGTCTGTTATATCTACAGACATGTACGGAAGATAAATGTTTTTTTGACACATATAAAATCATGAAATTAGTCTGATATTTTATTGTCGGAACTCGGCTGTTTTCCTCCCTGAACATGATTTCTTCAGTTGATTTCTGTTCCTAAGCAACATTTAAAAAAAGAAAAGAAAACAAGTACTGGGCCATTTCATTTAATCCCCTGCAGAATCAGTTTTTCATAGTTTGTGGGAATCTTCTTTCCTCCAAATCACTTCTCCCCAGCAGTAGAACCTAGTCCTGAAGTCAGAACTGGATGAATTGTGCTCCAGATGGATTTGATCGTGTTTTAAGCGTGACAAAGACGCCCCCAGGGCTCTGACAGATCTGACCCAGTATGTGCCTGAAACCAGGTGCCTTCGAGTGTGTCTGGTCCAACCAGAAAGGGGGCGGTTTCCCCGTCCTGCACGAGCCTCTCCGTCTGGTTCCAAATGTGAAGTTTCGTCACCTCTGAGCATCAGAATTTTATCTCCGTATCTGTTGCCCCTCTGACGAAATACCGTCCCTTCAGCTTGAATGGAACACACACTGAATATTTTGGTTCCGTGCTGAGCAATTAGGCTGTTTTGACGTTCAGGTGGCAACAGTCTAGTAGCAGCATGTAATGGATCAACATGTCTGATCGTCAGCCTGCTTTTATTACCGCTGGAGTGTGTAAATATGTTTTTCCTCCCTTTTGTCGGCCTCAAATAACATTCCACTTTGGTTCCTCAAAAAGCCTTTGTCCAGCAGGCATAGTGGGTAAGAGGCCAGCGATGATGCAACAGCCCTGAACGCCGTTAACCCTCGATGGACGGCTGGGAGACGCCCGCCAGAGCCTCGGGTCCGGTTCTTGGCTTCTACCGGTCCAGATGGGTAAGGGGGGGTCTTGGTTCTCTCATCCAAGCAAAGTGGACCAAGCGAGGAGCCAAAAGCTGGACGAGGGGGAGGACGAGAAGAACCGGGATGTAGCAGTCAGTGAGCACGGAACCAGTAAAAAACCCTTTCAGACACATGAAAACATGCAAAGGGAGAAAAGAGGAGAAGCTCCTAAGCTGAAATGAACAGTTTGATAAATAATTCTATGGAATTTTGGGGAGTATCAGTGGCTGGAACTGGCTTTGATGGTTTCCAACCTCTCATGGGTTCTTCCGTCACTCCATCAGCCCACAGAGCGCCGCGTATTTGTCTTAATTGAGTCCTCTTTGATATTCTGACAGTCCGCAGGGCCCAACGGATGCAGGGAGTGTTAATGGGCTATTGATCCAGCCCAGGAGCGGCCTGTTCGGAGAAAACGACAAACACGACCTCCTGGAAACGAGTCACTCGGGGAGCTAAAGACATTCGCTTCAGTTTCTTTTTGTTTTGACTCTTGTTTAAAACTGCCCCGTCTGGCAGCTGTGGGATGCAGATGGGATGTGGAAGAGGAGATGTCGGGTCAGTGTTCCCGATTGCAGTCAAAGATCGCTCTCCCCGCGCGCATCGCTTCCTGTTCTGCTGCGAGTGGGAGAAGGCCTGTCCCCACCGAGATCAGCTGGAGGGAATACCAATCAGCACCGCAGGCGTCCTCCCCTCTGCGGTTCTGTTCTCCTCTGAAGAGACGGATTTGTTCCATCCCATGGAGGGTGCCAGCTCGCTTCTCTTGTGTGTCCGTGTGAGCGTGTATTCGGTGCCACTGACAGCCAGGGCGCCGAACAAGTGCCACCCTATGCCCCACACGGACACGCCGCTCCAGCTCCCTCGGACTCCTGCAGCTGCTCACGTGCTGCAGACGTCCCTTCTTCCTGCTCGGAGACCTCTGATTTCCATAAGAAAATGCTTTGAAAGATTCAATAGACTGAAACTGTGCCTTAAACAGGAAACGGATGGAGTTTCTGTCGTTTCTGCTCATCCGAGCTAATATTTATTCTTCTAACAGTGCTTAATTGCCAAGCGCACACCCGCCAAGCATGCAGCGTGTTCTGGACTGCTGCTCCGATTGCGCCTCCTGGTACTGCAGCGGGCGGACGAGAGGCCGCTGCTGCGCCACCCAATGGGCGACCAGCTCGATCATTGATCCAAGAGCAAACGGCAGCCACCCTCGCCTGGCCTGACTTTGCCCCTGAAGATGGCGCGAATGCCCCCCCTCCCGCCCAGGAGGCTGCTCCCCCCCCCGCTTCCTCAGGAGACCATGATTGAGGCTGGCGCAGTCGCATCTTCGTGGTGTCTGGAGGGGTCAGCATATTAAATGGGTCATCATGCTGCTGGACAGACGCCACATGCATGCTATGTAGGACAGCATGTGGGACGGGTGGGGGGGGGGGCTCACGCGGGGCTGAGGTGTGAGCTGAGCTCCGTCAGCGGTGCAGACGAAGACGATCTGCACTCACGATCCCTCACTTTTATACAAATGTTAGCTTATATCCTGTCCCGGTGAACCAGGTATAACATTGCCTCTACCCCCATGCCTCCCCCCACCACACACACACACACACACACACACACACACACACACACACACACACACACACACACACACACACCCCACCCTCTGAGTGCTTTGAAAGTAACGGACCCAGCGTCGGGGGAGAAAAGTAGGGCAACACCCCTGCAGATTTGGGAGGATGTTTTCATCAGCGGGAGGCTAATTCATTTAGCGGTGCCGCGCGTCCGGGGCCTTCAGACGTAGACCAGCACCTGTTGTGGAAGCGGGCTGCTTCTTCTTCTTCTTCAATTTTTGCCAAATGCCTTTTCAGAAAGCATTCGGGCTCTCTGCGTTTCTCTGGTGGGTGTCAAACATCTGGGGCGTGTTATTTGAGCTGCTCCTCATGAATCAGGCCTGGTGCTGCCAAAGGCCATATGGCTCCTATAACAAAAGGCTTACTCCTCATTCCATCTGGATCAGACATTTTTGGCCGGACCCTCGCCGGTCTGTCTATGACTTACGGACACGTAAGTGGAGCCGATTCTCATTCCAGTCGTCTGTTCATGTGAACGTGTCCTTTGTGACGGCCCTCGAGGGTAAATGTTGGTCTCTACAGAAAAAAAAGGCGAAGTTCTGACAATATTCATAGTCGGTCCTGAGGCAGTGGTCCTCCGACTGACCCGGAAAGCTGGAAAAGTTGGAGCTGAGGCCGGCCGTGGGAGCGAGCCCGAGGAACCAGCTTAGTTCCAGTGCTGCAGAAACGGCATGCAGCTCAAGCTGTCGGCTCAGACAAGCAGCTCTTTGTGTTTGCCGTTTGATAACTCAAAAAAACACATAAGCCTCCCCTTGGTGGGAGGATATTGGGCTCCTCTTACTTTGTGTGACAAACAGGTTTGACAAAAGGACGGCTCATGTGCTTAAAGGGATTGCTCCGTTTGTTGGAAGGGGCTCCGCAGGCTGCACGTCAGGCTAGAGAATCGACTTACTGGCGGTTTGCTCATGGGCGTCCAGAGGTAGATGACCACAAAGTGTTTCGTTTTTCTCGGCGCACAAAGACTCCCCTTGTTGGAAAAGGACAGATGCGAGTGTGGGGTGGTGGGGGGGTTCGGGATGAGGACATCGAGCGAGATCCCCCAGGCAGAAAGGCGCTTTCACGAGACCAACGCTGTACATGTATAAATAAACATGCCGGCATAACCTCACTGCATGTGGCCAAAGAGTCGAGTGATTAGAAAACATCAATAGGGGGCGCTGTGGGGGCACCCTGCTGCTCTACGTGCTTAATAATCAACATCTGTTCTAGGGATAGTTTTTTAATGTTAATTTTATTAATGTACAACTTTCAGAGAATCCTATAGTTCAAAACTGCAGGTCAAAGCGGTTTTTACAGCACAAATCTGCCAGGGGCACCCAGCGCTTATCACCCTGCTGCTGATAGGGTGGCAGCCAGCGGTCGGGTGCTTTTGAATACTCGGGTTTTCCAGAAAGCCGCCTTGTTTAGCCAGCGGCCGCGTACCTCTGGAATTTCTAGATACCGTATCTAAAAAAGAAAAGCGGACTCCAGTAAAATATTCACCAGCTGCTGCCGACTGGAGTGTGAGGGCTCGTTCACAATAGCCCAGTCTGGGCTGAGGTGTGAAGCACATCGCAGTTTCTGTGGTTTTATTTTAACAGGGATACACATTTCTATACTAACCGGAGATTTCTGCGACGACTCACTGGACAAACCGGTCCGACTGGTGGATTGAGAGGGAGCTGGACTGTTTGTGTGTGAGCAGACGAACGGCAGGCTGAACCCGGCTGTTGTGCGCTAACTGTTTGCCGTTGGCCGCTCATTGCCTGCCCCGGCCTGACCGCTCGTATTAAAATCGCCCTCCCGACAGTCACGCGTCCTGTTGTGTCAGCACGTGGTGAAATCTGGCCAGACAATTGTGAAGGTGCTTAGCTTGCGATATACAACCCTGACGTCACGATCGGGAAACGCTAAGCGGGATTGGGCCTTAAGTCTGCCTGATTTGCTCCAACATTACGCTGTTTGTAGAAAGAATAATGCTGCGTTGTCCACGCGTGGTTAGCATGTGGTAGACTTGATCAGCTTACGCCTCCTGTCATGACGCTGCTGTTGTCATCAACCTTCTGTTAGGCTGCTGTGACAGCGACACATTCTTTAACTAATTAATTTAATTAGTCCTTGTTCTTTATTAAACGGTGATGCATTTAAAACTCGCCTGGGAAGCTGCTTCTCTTTCTGTCTGTAATTCGAGAAAAAATGGTAATGTAGCGTTAAAATAGGAGATACTGTCTGGAAAGAGGATTTCCTGAACCCTTTGGCCCTGTGCGAAATCAGCGCTGACCCACATTAGACGTGCACGCTCCACTTCTTTTGCATACACAATAATAGTTGTTATCTCAATCTTGTCGTCCGTCTCATCCGAGCGCTATCGTATAAACAAACGGGATTAAATTCTGGCTCATCAGATGCGGCAGAAGCGCCAAATAAGAGCATTACATGGGCGCCCAGATGGTCCCAGAGTGGCAATAACACAAGTGTGACGAGCACATTCATGCTCGTTGGAGGTTATTGAAGTAATTAAGCAATTTTGCTTCGTAAATTTAAATCGTTCTTATCTTATTTTTCATTCTCCTCTTTGCAGGAAAGCAACTCTGAGGGCAGTTCTCCGAGTATCCCGGCGCCAATGCGACGGGGCTCTTCAGAGAACAACTTGGACCTGGATGTCTGTGATGGAAGTCCCGGCCCAGCGTTGGGTTTTGAGATCCAGCGCAGTCGTTCCTGCTTGGACAACCTCCAGCAGAAGATCCTGAAGGTCAAGGAGCAGCTGAAGATCGAGCAGACGGCCCGTGACGAGAACGTGGCCGAGTACCTGAAGCTGGTCAACAGCGCCGACAAGCAGCAAGTGGGGCGCATCAAGCAGGTGTTTGAGAAGAAGAACCAGAAGTCCGCTCAGAACATCGCCCAGATGCATAAGAAGCTGGAGCAGTACCATCGCAAGATGAAGGACACCGAAGTGCAGCCCAGTCCAGCGCCTCGCCGCTCTACCGTCAAACACAGCACCATTCCCAGGGAGTCCCCCAGAGAGCTGCTGAAGGACATGACGGGCAGCGGGCGGCACCCAACCATGGACAAGATCAAGACCATCGGACCTGGCGTCTCCCTCTCCCCTCCTTTCTTCTTCAGCAAACCCAGGGAGTTCGCCAACCTCATCAGGAACAAGTTCGGCAGCGCCGACAACATTTCCAACTTCAAGCTCTCCCTGGAGGCTTCCTCGCAGCAGCCGGGCGGCGACGGCGCGGGGAAAGGCCTGAGCAGCAGCACCTCCATGGTGGCCAAGCCCAGGTACCCCAGCGATGACGAGTGCTCCTCGGGGAGCGCTTCCATTTCAGCGGACAATAACGGTCACCAGGAGGGAGGGGCCACGCCCACGGAGCCGCCACACGGTCGGGGCCAGCAGGCCGGGGAGGACCCCCAGGGCAGCCTGACGCCCAGTTTGGAGGAGCTGGGCGAGATCCGAGATACCCAGGGTCGACTGGAGGACGAGGTAGAGGAGCTGAAGGCCCAGTTCACAAAGGAGTACGGGATCGTCAGCCGGTCCCTGCAGGAGGAGAGGTACAGGTATGTCTGCTCACAGAGGTCTGGAACCAGCGCCTCGTGGAGGTCGCGCAATCCATCTGATATCGGTACCTTTTTCGCCTTGAAATCCCAACCCCAGGTACGAGCGTTTGGAAGACCAACTGAACGATCTGACGGAGCTTCACCAGCACGAGATGGCTAATTTGAAGCAGGAGCTGGCCAGCGTTGAGGAGAGGGTGGCCTACCAGGCTCAAGAAAGGGCCCGGGACATCCAGGTAGGGAGTCCGGACCATCTCGCCTGAGCGATTCTCATTACCTTTCACCCCTCTCTCACATCAGAAGGGTGAGAGAGGGGGGTGTTGGCAGTCCGAACTCCTCGACTTCTCAGGAAAAATGTCATTATTCACAGATTTGGGTGGAAGTGGATCATATTTTATAGAGATAACGTTTCCCAGCGTTCCCACCTTAATGTCAGACCAAAGTCAAGGTGGTTTATGGAAATTACTGATGTGCAGATAGCCTGACCTTCTCCTGGCCATCGTGAAATTGGCCTCCTCCTCCTCCTCCTCCTCTTGGTCCTGATTGAGTCAGCTTCAGAAATTTTAATTAAGAAACCTAATCATCCATGTTGAGTGGGCTGCCAGTAAGGCAAAACCAGCTAATTGGACATCCAAATGAGCTGCCCTGCAGCTTCAGCAGGACATTTGTTAATCAGCAACTCGAGCTTAGCGTCTCTCTCTTCATCCCTCTCTTTTTCTCTCTCTTCTCCATCCATCCACCAGGAGGCCCTGGAGTCGTGTCAGACTCGTCTGTCCAAGCTGGAGCTCCAGCAGCAGCACCAGCAGCAGACGGTGCAGCTGGAGAGCCACGACGCCCGCGTCCTGCTGGGAAAGAGCATCAACATCATGCTGGCCATCATCACCGTCATCCTGGTGTGCGTCTCCACCGCCGCCAAGTTTGCCGCCCCGCTGATGCGCAGCCGCCACCACGTGGTCGCCACCATCCTGGGGCTTTGCTTTTTGACCATATTCTGGAAGAACTGGGACCGTCTGCAGCTCACCATAGACAGGATGCTGGTGCCGGCCTGACGGGGACGGCTGTAGCTCTCAAACGTCACCGCCTGAGAGGATTGGTTGTACAATCCTCCAAAATAACACAGCACCCTGGAGTGTTTTTATAAAAATCAGACTGAAACCGCGTTTATGTAACTGTTTTTTTCCTCTCTCTGAACTTGAATGTGTGTTGCTAACACTTTTAATTTAACCTGTCTAATGATATTTGTGTATCTGCAGGATTTTGTCACAAGTGCTGCTCGTAATGATCACGATTTGTCATTTTCGGTGTAGGAAGGGCTGAAAAAAGGTGCTTCGACGCCACATTGTGCTTATTTTTTGGAGAAATAATCAGTAGATTGTGCTAAATTTCTTCTAATGATATGCTGGGCTTCGTCTCCACTTTAACATCTCCAGCTGTTGTGTGTCCACATGTGCAAAGTGATGCCATGAAAAGGTGCAGCAGGGACGGGTGTGTCCTAGCACAGCAACGGTTGGAGACTCTCAGCAGCTTTCTGTTGGACTTTAAAAAAAAGGCCTTTTCTTGGCAAATGTACTCTAATATTTATATTCTTCATTCCGTATTTTTCCGATTTTAAACCATGTGAGTAGTATCGGTTATAATTTATTGTTGCAGATGTTTTAAAGTGCAATATGTTAAAAATGTGATTTTTTTTTTTTTAACTAGTGAAAATATTGCAGAAATGTTTTTACAGGGGAGCGTGGGTGGGTTGTGGACATGTGGAAATGCTGTTAATCCTGACTTGTGAAGGCACCGCGGAGCTCTGGTGTGTGTCCCCTCTGGGTGTCCCCCCTCTCCAGGGACAAAAATCAGTCCGCCCGCTGCACCGTCCCTCTTCCTCTGTGAAGCACCTTCCGGCCTGGTTCTCTGCAGGGCCTCACATGGCTGAGCCATTAACCACTTTTTTTTTTTTTTTTTTTTTTACTTTGGAATGCCTAATGTGTTATGTCATGTTACTGTTTGCAGCAGAACACTGTTTAATATTCAGTGTTTCCTTACAGGTGTGTTTTTGTTGGCGTCATCTGCACCATTTTTTTTTTACTGTTTCACAATATTTAAGGACAATTTACCTGCAGATTTACACACCTGTCTTTGCCGCTCTGGTGCACAGTTTTCACTCAGTTGTATTTTCATTCCCTACGTGCCTTTGTCTGCCGTATTTCTTTTAAATTAAACAACTCAATAAGGTTCCCTGGTTTGAGGTTTTGGCTGATTTGTGTAGAAGCTTTTTTGATGCTCATCAGATGTAGAACACTTGCATGGTGCCTAACAGCACATCCTAAAAAGTCAGAAAAATCACCAGGTACATTTGTATTTGGGTTGATAGTTTTAAAAAAGGTCGTGTTTCTCTTTATGGTAGCTGCCTGCCTTTGAAAGGTCTCTTATTCACACACTTCCAGTCAGTCTCGTTAGTCCAGTCACATCAACATTATCTATCTGGGGGGAAAAACCTCCACTGCACGCAGACATTGCAAACATTCCAGCGATAATTAAAAAGTTAATTGTGTGCCTGTGTGTGTGCGTGCGTTTTGGTGTGTGTGTGTGTGTTGCTGTGAAGGACAAATTAGCTATCCGACACTGCAACAAAATCCATTCGTCACAGATCTAAACAGGGACAGAGGCCAGTAAAAGCCTCAAGTGCTGCAAAAAAAAGTTCGACTCTAGCATTTTTATTTTTAGGCATTTTCCCACATTTATTTACATAAAAATAAGAAGACCTAAAATAAGATTAATATCGGTCAACTTCCACTTTCTAATATTACACGCCATAATTAAAAATATATACAGATTGGCCACTAGGGGGTAGTGATGCCACACTAGTGACAGAAGACGAGAAAAGAGGCAGAAGCGCCACCGCGACACGCATCAAAGTACACAGGTGATTTATTTCAGTTTATATTTCATAAGAATCAGCTCACAATTACTTCGTAAGTCGGAACACAACCACACAAACCAAATACACAACATCTGTCCGTTGCAGCGAGTATGACCAGAGCGCCCCCTGTTGTCGAAACACTGAATAGAAAAACTACCGCTTTTTGACAGTGTTTCTGTATACCTTGAAATCTATAAATCTAATCGTATTTACAATAAATTTATGCTGTGAGAGAAAATTTTGGGGCATAAATCAAAGGAGTGTTGTTTCCATCCTAGTGGATTTTGTCATCAGGCTGTTCAGAAGCTGATGGATTAATGCTGTATTAATGTGCTACAGGATTTATAATAGGTTCCAACAAGCTATTACTCTCTTTGAAAATAAAGTCATGTCAAATATAATTAAGTGAGTTCTCACTTTTTTTGGAGTGTACGTTTATAGTAAATGCAAACTGGATTATAAAAAAAAAAAAAAAACTGCAATTAAATTGCATCAATTCCCAATCAGGCAAACTTTCTGATGCAAACATTGTTTTTCGGTTACAAATTCAGGTTTAGACAGTTATGTCTTAAAGTCTGAAGCCTTTAAACACCAAATGCACAACAGCATCCACACACACACACACACACACACAGACACACATTGACATAAAAAAAAAAGAGCTCACACACAGTTAAATGCAGCCACTTTGCAATATGGGTCACCTGGCACTAACTGTGCATGAGCTCTGGGCTGTGTGACTGCTGCCTACCTGCCTGCATGCAAAGCAGGGGCCGAGGACCCACACAGAAACAGTCATGAAGGTGAGGACCGTGCACTGTAAACTGCAGAGTGGAGCCTTGAGATGTGCACGTGACATGTTTGCATTGGTTTGGTTTGGGACGGTGGTTCATCCATTTATGGAGCAGCTCTGATGCAGAGGAGGGAAAGAAAACACTTAGGTGTTACACAAATGAGACACACACACACGCGCACACACACACACACACACACACACACACAGGCTTATAAAAGGGGATTAGGAGCTATATTTGTAGGCGTGAATGGAGAGCAGTATTTTCTCTCCTGATCTCACTCTGTTTTCCGTTTTCTGTGATCTAAAAAGTGAGAGCCTTCTTTTGATGTGCTCTCAGATCCTGTGTGTTTTCCACCGCGCTCTCCCCTGTGGCCCGAGGAGCCTGTCGGCCTATACACTGGGCCTTATAATGAGCTGTTAATTATCCCAGGACCTCATTGTGGCTCCTTGGGCCCCCTCAAACAGGTTGGCATGGTGACGCATTCAGGATGAGGACGTGCAGCAGGGCTCCTCTGGCCAGGAGAGGTTTTATTTATTTATTTATTTTTAAATCAGGACTTGTATTATGGGAAAGCACTGACCTCTGCGTGCAGCTTCCAGACAAATTACGGCTACAGCCGTTCTTGCCCTTTCCCATTTCCTGTTTATGGTGCGATGGAAAAGGGCCATCTTCTCTTCCTCTGCTTTCTGCTTTCTAACATAAAAACGTGTCCTGTCCCCAGCAAAGAGCCACAAGGTCTGCGGTTCCGATGCCGCGCCAGCCAAATTTAGTCACGCCTCAAATCCAGAGAAATGTTGGCTAGAAAACGGCAGATTTATGGAGCCGGCGATCATCAAGGTCTTTGGATGAATCACCTCTTAAAATTCCCCAATTCAAAGGCACATCCAATTTCCTTTAGTTGCTAGGCAACCGCAGAGCGCCGTGGTGATGCTGGGTGCTAAAGGCTGGCAGCCCAGAGTTGTAGAGCGGATTGTGGGATGAATCACTGTCTTTCATAGCTCTGAGGTTCCATTACATGACCGCCTGACGGTGACAATGATACAGTGTCACTTGAGAGTAATTATACAGCCGCTCTGCTGCCTCTGGAGGCAAATTATGTCAACCAGGAACGCTGCTCTTCCAGCAGGATCCTTATTAGAACCGATTCTAGAGGTTCAACGTGCGCCGAGGCCTTTTCATGTGGCCCTCGGAGCAGGAGCAGTGTGGAAAATGCTGTGATTTTTGCTGTATTTGTTTATTTGTCCCAAGCCTGGATGCCGCGTGGACCCGATCAAAGCGGAGCTACGTGCGCCATCTGCTCCTCCCGGTCTGGGGCCATGTGATTTGTCACCTCAGAATACCTATTTAAAGCGCGCTGCAGTCGGCCCAAACCAGATTGCTGGAGTGAAGTTGCCCATCGGGCTCTGCGGTTATGACATAATTCAAGATTTTACTGTTCTTGGTCTCAGCCACAAGACTGTGATTAAAAAAATGAATACAATACATTGTGTATATATTTATCCTTATTTTATTTGATCTATTTTGATCCATTCTAATGTGTCATTATATGTAAAAAAAAAAGCATTTTATTTGTAGATTTAATGCCACTCTGGCTGTTTGAGTGGACACTGGATTGAGTGGTAGGAAGCAAATTATGTTTTAATGGTGCCTTTTAACAAAGAAAAGAAAGAGCAAAAGAAAAAAAGAAAAGAATCAAAAGAGAGAAGTAGATGGTCCCCGCCACGGACGACGGGTCCCCCCGTGGGCGTGTTCCCGGCTCTGTCTGGGGCCACGCTTCCCTGGGGAAGCAGCAGGGTCAGGGTGGAGGTGATGGCTGCCGGAGGATCGGTCGGCAGCGTTAGAGGGCTCGTGGCGATAAGACCGACACTTGTTTGAAGAGAAACACAAAAGATGAATTAAATCCAGGTTCGACAGCTGTTTGAATAAAAACATCTAAAGATTTTCAAACATACTGAGGTCTCACTGGGAAACGGCAGACGGCTTCTTCAAACACCGCGTTCTGATTGTTGGGAAGAGGGAAACACAACTCGTACACCAAAAGAGAGTCCGTGTGTAGCAACAACAGCGTGTTCTTACCGTTTCTGAAGTGCTGCACACCCGCGGCTCCAACGGCAGGCTTGAATCCGCCCCGGCTGGGCCGAGGATTCGGACTGACGACAGGCTTCCATGGGGAAGCGGCGGGGTCAGGTGGGAGGCGATGGCTGCCGGAGCATCGGTAGTCAAGGTCGAAGGTCTCATGTCAATCAAACCGACGCTGTTGCTGAAGGAGAAACACAAAGGTTGTTTTAACCCAATCGATATTGGCAGCATTTTCTGATTTTGCAGCGTGTAACCTACCAACTTCTTGCTGTCAAACGTGGACTGACTGCATCTACTGTTGCTTTTTCCTTCCTGGGTGAGACTCTGAAAAGCCACCATGAGAAAGTTTTTATCTTCTTTAGAACCGCTGTGGAGGGGGCCAAAGACTCCGAGGGTGGCTGTCCCCATTGAACCAAACAGCTGTTGACAGAAGAAAAAAAGAACATAAAAACTCAGAAATGAAAAGCAGCATTTGGTGTCGGTTCTCCTCTCTGGCTATACATTTTTTCTTCCGTTGTCCCATTTTTCTTCCTCCGTGAAAACAACCTCTGCCACCACGTACATAAATGACGCCAAATGGATGTTTTCATCTTATTCTCAGCTTTTTATTTTATCGCGTTTTGCCTAGTGTTACGTCCATTATGCTTTAAATGCGATTGAGATTAAAGGCATCAAAAATTCATGCCTTTCCCATCAGAGTACAAAAAAACGTCCTTGACGGGTTTGTAAAATAAAAGACTGCTGATTGGGGGTTTCCATTTTCTTCTTTTTAATCAGATTGTCTAAGTAGAAGTTTTTTTTTAATCCCTATACGGTAGACGGTAAATGTACTTTTTGTAGATTTACATATCTTTGATGCTGCTTAGAAATTTTAGCGGCGCTGCTGCGATACAGATTCCGTCGCCAGGGGGCGTAAATCCTTGTATGAGCATGTGGTCGCGAAACGCTACGACAGGTGATCGCTTTACGGTGTGTTGCCACGGTAACGGGCCTCGACTGAAACATACGCGTTGGTCTTGCAGGTAAAGTGAATCAAAAACAAATATTAAAACCAGCAGTTACACAAAAATTGTGAAAGAAGCACCACAGGTTTGCTGGAGGAGGGAGAAGTTGGCCGCTGTGTCCTCAGTAATCTTGTAAGCATTATTGTGCCGTTGATTATGTTAGCAAAGATGCAACAAAGCTAACACGTATACGGGTTGGTAAATGGAGAGATTGTTATCACTGTAACAGTTGTGTTCAACTATTAACCCGACGATCGATTATAAGAACAGTAGAATTATTTTATTTGTTAGTTGTGGAATGTGCTGAACGTGATGGTAAACATTAGGGGGCATGGTTACTCTACGTTGGGTTGCGATGGTATTTGGACCGCAACTGAAATACGCGCGTTTGTCTTTCAGGTAACAAGTAAAGAAAAGGAAAGCTTTCTCCATGCAGTCTTCTTTCAAGTGTGCAACAATAACTGCAAATCATCCGCATATGGAGACATCATGGGTGATTCCCGCGACCCTCTCCTGACCCCGAAGCCAGGGGCCCTCTGGCTCAAGGTAATTGGCCGTATCTGAACCAGCCTGACCTTTACAGCACTACTATCTACACAATCAGAGACATTCAGCACACCACCCAATATTTGATTAGCCTTTAGTTTTCCAATTCATGATTTAGCACTGCTAAACAATTACCATGGTATAATCCTCATCTGAAAACCGCCCGAATTCCTTTCCCAAATGTCCTAAAATGCTTCCATTCAAACTGGAATTCCAATAAATATGGGATACAATGCCCAACGTCAACCAGCATGCACTGTGAATACTCTTGTTTGCGTATGTGTGTGTGTGTATGTGCGTGTGTGCGTGCTTGATCCCAGTTCTGTGTGATACATGTGAATTGCAGGCTCGCATTCCTGAAGTCTGAAGCTGTGGGCGACTTCCCATATGACTTGTTGAGTTTGGATGGAACAAAGACCTCAGTATTGCTGGATAGATTCCAGGCACATGACCTCACACACTCAGGGACTCGTCTCCATTACAGAACAGCTCCAGCGCGCCTCCAACGCCGTGCAAGCTGGACTCACACACATTTTGTAGTTGGTATATTTTTTTCAGCAGTGTGTGTAGGAACTTGCTCACAGAAGAAACCGTTCGCAGTGTGAGTGAACTTTAGGTGCATGTCAGCCTTTCCCAGCCGCCAACAGCCTGACCGCCTGTTTCATACAAACAGAAAGCTATTTGTCACAGACATGTCAAGACTCCAAAAACAGACTTTCTTCTTCTTTCTATTTCAGTCATATAAATGTCTTCCTTCTCCTGACATTTCCTCTTTCAGTCTCTCACCGCGCCCCCCCCCCCCACCCCACCTTAAACACACACACACACACACACACACACACACACACACACATCTCTCCCCCCCCCCCCCCTTAAACACACACACACACACACACACTGACTCTGACAGCTCTGCGATAGTTACATCCTCCAATAGGGCCAAACAGGAGTGGAGCCTGGTCCCTCCTTTCCTCTTTCTGGCTGTGCTGACATTCACATGTTTCCGGCCACACCTGAATTCCCAGCTGGAACTTGCAAGTTCTCAAGTGTCTAAAGGCGAGTGATGAAACTGGCAAAGGTGGCACTAATAGGAACCTGCAAGAAAAGGAAGAGGAAATATACAGCGGTGTGAAAGTGGTCAGTAATCTGCCAGCGCTGCTAAAGTCTGCAGGATTACACTTTGGGTCTGGCCGTCAGACCTAGAAACCAGTGTTAAAGGAGGTGTGTGTGTGAGAGACGGATGGATAGATGGATTTTTTTAATTTATTATTTGTTAATGAGGACCATGGGGTTTGTGTGTGTGTGCTTGCATGCATGCATGCATGCATGCGTGTGCGTCATTGTGCGTAAGCACCGGAGGCTGCGTGTTTGCCCGCCAGTACCTGACGCTGTTTTCTGCCTTTCGCGCGCTCTCCCTCCCTCTCTCTCTCTCTCTCCCTCTCTCTCTCTCTCTCTCTCTCTCTCTCTCTCTCTCTCTCTCTCTCTCTCCCTCGCTCTCTCTCTCCCTCTCTCTCTCTCTCTCTCTCTCTCTCCCTCTCTCTCTCTCTCTCTCTCGCTCTCTCTCTCTCTCTCTCTCTGCAGCTGAGGTGGGCGTGCGGAGCCTCTGACCCTCTCTCACCCACTCTCTTTCTGCGTCTTTCCCTCTTGCGCCGCAGCCACACTTGGCTATGGATGGACTGCGTTTACCTCCACTCATCGAGGAGGCTCTGGACTCTACAGGTCTGTGCTGCAGATTGTGTAGCTGTTTTGCGCGTTCGTCGCCACTGCGTGTGTGTGTGTGTGTGTGTGTGTGCCTGCATGATTATCTGGGATTCTGTGCTATTTTTAGCTCCACACTACAGATGAAAATGTAGCGAGAAAAAATGTGGAGGAACGAGTGGTGCGATAGGTGTGATTCGGCGGTCTGGTGTCCGTCTTGATTATTATCTGGTTGAAACGTGGCGGCTGTTGTCAGCGGTGGCTTTGTGAGTTGTTGCCAGGTAAATGGAGGACTGACAAGGCAGATCACACAGTCTTTAATGTTGTCTGTTAGCAACGGATGCAACAGTCGCCGAGTGTCTGGTTGTGTTTCGGTATAGAATAGAAGTTCTTTATGTATTCCAGCCGTGGGAAATCACTTTCTTGCTTCACGTTTTGTTTTCCGCCCATCGACCGGGTTCAGCAGCTGCACATGCATCTCTAATCTACCAGGGAAGAATGGCTGGAATGTTTTGAAGAGTGTGTTTTCTGCAGCGCTGTGTGGGATACTGAAGAGGAGGATGTTTACTGGTGTGGTGGGACCCCACGGGTCACCTGAGCTGCCCCGTCCATCAGAACCCAGTTTCCTTTTCCTGTGTTCAGAAACGGAACTTTACATCAGCAACTAAACAAACACTCTTTTTTCCCTGTTGCAACGACGGATCAACACACTGTTCTGATTCCTTGTGCTGCTGATCGTACTTTCACTCTGCCTCTGGAGATTATTTTGGGTGATTATTTAGCTGTTCCTGTTATCTTAACCCTTGGGAGCTCCTACCGTCACCAAAGGTCGAGGCACGCTTTCAAAGTGGAAAATCTTGCGTGCGCTGATAGCGAGCGTCTCAAGGCATCGGTCTCCGCCGGAGTGAGGACAGACATCCAGTCTGCCACAAGTGGCCTCTCCTGTTGAGGTGCAGGCTAGCAGACACCTGTGGGATCTGAAACACTGAGGTCCTTTTGTCTCCTGGCTCGGATCGGTCCAGATCCAGGTTCCTGTTAGTCCAGTCCAGGTTTCTATTAGTCCAGATCCAGGTTCCTGCAAATCCAGGTTTCCAGGTTCCTGCTGGTCCAGGTTTCTACTAGTCCAGGTCCAGGTTTCTTACTAGTCCAGGTCCAGGTTTCTACTAGTCCAGGTCCAGGTTTCTACTAGTCCAGGTCCAGGTTCCTGCCAGTCCAGGTCCAGGTTCCTGCCAGTCCAGGTCTCAGGTTCCTGCCAGTCGTCTTAGCAGCCAGGGAGGTGCTCTTTTGCGGCAGGAGGACCACTTGTTTTGTCTGCCGGACAGGGATTACACATGCCTACCAACACATGCTCCCGCTGCATCAATAAAAACACCATCAGAGGCTGCTTTGACTTTTGCAAGCTGCTCTGTGTATCTCAGAACCGATCAGCCACCATATTGTTCCTCCTACTTGCATGAGTTGCCAGCCATATCTCCCTCTCTCTCTCTCTCTCCATTCTCCTCTCAGCGTTCCCACTCAGCCTCTCTTCCCCCTCTTTCAGCTTCAAACCTTGCCTCTCCTCAGCGCCCACACAACCTCCCTCCTCCTTCCTCTCCCACGCGCCCACACAGACACACACAAACCTTTGCACCTGCCTCTGCCCACACGTCCATTCTTGACTCCTGTCCTCTCCGCCTTCCCTCGTTCTCCCCTTTTCCTGCGAAAAGCTCACCTCGGCAGCGATGTTTCCCAAGGCTGTGGGACCTTCTCCAATCTCTGGAACTTATAAACAGCAAAGTTGCTGCCAGAAACGAAACTCTGGGAGAAAGACAAGATGGAGACTCCTCCGTGTTTACCCTGGCCAGTCAGGGGAGCAAATGAAAACACGTCTTGCGTGTTTTCCCACCCTGGTGTGGCCCAGAAGCCCCCCACCCCCACCCCCACCCCCACCCACCGGCCTGCAGCTTTGGCTTTTCCACGTGCTCCCTTGTCTCTTCAGACTTTTATGTTTGAACACAACTTTTTTCTTTTTAAACTCTCGTGAACTCTTTCAGCTACTTTCCGTACTGAGCCGCCGTCCTTTCCTGATTTGCTTCTCGTTGAGAGGCTCTGATTTGTGATCAAATGGATTATTAGCACATCAGTGGTTCTTTATCCGTCACTGTCAGATCCCTTAATGGTAAAACATCACACGGTCACGAGTAGATCAAGAAAAACACATCTCTGAATGAATTATCGTGAGCATGTACACGCTACCGCGGTATTTGTGCTCGCTCATCTAATGAGTCCATATTGTCGCTCCTCCTGCGATGTATCGCTCTTCCTCTGACCCAGTTTCTCTGGTTCCCTTTGAAAGAGCAAACATGGATTTTCCATTTAAATAACAGAGCGCCTCATTAAGTCAGTCCAAGTCTTGGGGTGCCTGCTTCCTGCTTCTTTTCTCATCTTCTTTGCCGCTGATGTTGTTCTTTGGCTCCTTTTTCCCTGGAGTAGAGAGAAGGAGGAGGAGATAAACTCAAGTTGACCTTACAAGACCTTCGCCACATGCAGCCGGCGCCGCCTCGTCTGCGGCGGTGGGAAGGCTCGTGTAGTTTGAAGTCAGCCACTCAGATGCGGCAAACACAAAATTTGCGTTATCGCCTTTCCTCATTCCATTGTAGGGCTTCTTCTTTCCGGCACCCCCGTTCCTTGTTTCTCCTTCTGGAACTCGGTTCCGTCTCCCGGCCTTGAAGGAGCGTGCGGCTGCATGGAGAAGAGCCGCGACCTCGGCTCAAGGTTGGCTTCAAAGCTGGGGTGGCGGGGCAGAAGCGTGCATTATGGATGGCCTCCTACACAGCTGCAGACATCCACGGCAAACGCACAGATGCTTCGCAGCCTCCCGCCATCCCAGACGCTTACAGGCTGATGCACATGCATGCACGTTCACATGCAGACTAGGAGCCGTGCACGCAGAACTACACTCTTCTGTATTTAAAAAAATAGCGTTATATGCGCTCAGACTGCTAAGCAGAGAAAGTGGGGGATAGGGAAAGAGGAATGTTTATTCAAAACGGAATTCTTTATCATTCCATAGATTTTTTTTGACAGAAAAACGCTTTACTTTGGTTCCATTTTAAAACAAATCAGCGTCTTACATTTGCGCCACTCCCAGAATACCTGTTTGCTAAATTCCTCACTCAGACCTCATTAATCCTCTCACACCGCGCCGGAGCGCCATATTTAGAGGCAAAACAAAGAGCCCCTGTTTCCACACGAATGTTTAAATTTAATCTCAGACAGCTATTCCTGGATGCTGACGAAGAGCAATCAGGCTGCGTTTCTGAAATAGCTCAGTCTGCTGGCGGAGACATTCTCAGTGCGTTTCTGCTGCGGCGTGATTACGGAGAAATGTGCTGTGGCCAGATAAAACCGTCTGCTCCCTGGAGCTGTAACAGTGCTCCCGAGACGTCTCCCCTGCGTGTCCTTCCTCTCGTATGCACGCAGCGCCCATGCCTAATGCAAAAGCTCCGCCTTGTCAACAATGCGGTGGAGTGATCGCACAACAGTGCAACAGATTGTGCTGTGCAGTGGGTTTGACGTGCACTCACAAGTTGAGATGCTAATTATCTTTATTATTTCAGGGGCCAAATGGTCATTCAGAAAAAAACGAGGTGGATCCGTTGAATAGATTGAACCTTTTGTCAAGTTTTTTCTTGCCTTCCAACTTTTGTCTCCTGTTGGGTGTCCTAATTTTGCAAGCTTGCGTTAAAGCACCCCTCCAATCACCCCTGCTGTCACTGTAATCTCATCACTTTGTTGAAGTTTACGCCCATTCAAGGACAGCGCCAGCGCTGCGTCTCCCAATTTAAAGAGCTAAACCAGCGCCGAGCTCTCTGAGTTATTACACCGATCCAGACATCCTTCGGGATTTGGATGTGACTGATATTCAGTGGGAAGCTCTCGGTCTCTGGATGGCTTTTAGCCGCCGCTGGCTATACAAGCAGCTCCAGTTCTCCCCAAGCCACTGGGCTCCACTGCTCCTCTTTATGACTAAGTCATTACAGCAGCATCAAAGTTTAATGACAAAATAGTCCGGCGCTCATGAAACCCCTCTCCTGCCTCAGAGGGGCTGTATTGTCTAAACGAGCATTATTAGGAGGCAGGATGTGAGCTGGCTGCTGGTGTCATGCAGCCACGATAAGAAAACCAGTGCATGGCTGTGCTAGAAACAGTCCCATCTTGTGAGGGGAACAACAGGGCAAAGAAATAATTACCAAAAGAAAGGGCAGCTTCCCCTGAGCCAGGATTACACCAGCGAGCATCGCTCCTAATTAGGTAGATCCTTAGTTAATGTTTCGCTTGTTTCCCTGCTGTATCCTTTTTTTTTTTTTTTTTTTTTAATCACATCACTCCACTTCTGGGTCCCGACACACGTCATCCTGGGATATGACGGGCGGGCCCTGTCCTGGTTTTTAACGACTGGGATGGGACTGACCTCAATTCACAGACCAGTAAGAAATAAAGATATTATAGACGATAGAGGATGAACGACGCCTTCAGGTGACATAGGAGAAACCAGCTGTGTCCACTTTACTGTATCAATATTGTTTTTTAACTGCTTTATTTTAATTATTTCATTTTATTTAATTCACAGATTACTCGTGTTACAAAGCATTTTTTCTCAAAGTAAAATATGGTATGCTGAAAACTATCTTGCATATTCAAAGAATTAACAATAACTGGTGCCTGAGGACATTTACTCATAGTTTTCTGTCTCTCCCATTAACGTGGCGTCATAATCTGATTCAGATGTGAATTTTGGCTGATTTTAAAGGTCTACCAGAACAAGTGACACCATGAACATAATCTCCTTTTCAGTCCTGACCTTTCCTGGCTCATAAATCTCATCCAACTAATGGGAAAGGACTTTACCTCCTGGACAGAATGGATTTTACCATCATTCTGTATCAGCCTTTGCAGCGTTAGTGGACAACAGCTGCTTTTTAATGCTAAACTGTATGTGTGGTCACACCACACATACAGTTGATTTCTCACTGGCTTTTGCAGACTCCTGGATATTTTCATTCTCGTGGAGGTGCCAACCATGAGCAAGAATGACAGGAAAGAGGCAGAAAAACCGTATTCCCGAGCAGTATGAGGGAAAATACTGTTGCTGTAATAGCTTTTTGCTCCTCTGTTATTCTGAACTTGCAGTCGCGTTGCTGAGAGGCGACTCATGATGGCTTTAGCATGCGTGCCCGGCTCCCTCTGCGGCGAATCAGCGCCCCCTGCTGGTCGGAGAGGCCAACGCACCCTGCCGACAGCGGAGCAAACGGCCTTTAAAATAAAAAGATCCGTTTATCTAAACTAAACTTGGTCAATTTGGAATAATACCAACACTAGAATAAAGACTCAAACCTTGTCAATAAAGGAAACATTATCTTAGCTTTTAAACGTGGGTACGTGAAACACAAGATTTACTATAGCTGTGGAAGTAAATAAAGGGTATTTTAGTATCGTTTAATTTTATATTGAGAAGGACAATTTCATGCTAGGATTGATTTAATAAAGACATTTTCTAAAGTTACGCAAGGGAATATTTTTGCCTCTTCCCACATCTCTGGTGGGATTTGCAAATTTCTGTGTCCTTTTAAATCTACAGTTTGAGTCTTAGAGAAAAGTAACAGCGAAAGTAGTTTTAAAGTTCAGTTGGATGTCAAAGTAATTTAAGAAACAATTTATTTTATGATAACCTCCAACACGGCTAGGTGGTTTTTAAGAGATGTAGAAGAGATACGACTGATGTCTAATAATTAAATGTGACAGCAGCTTTGCGTGTGTGTCACAACGATCACAAGATGGTGCTGTTGACTCACAACAAAACATCTGAACCCTGTTTGCACGATGACTGAGGACGTTTGTCATCTCTAAATCTCTCTCTCTCTCCCTCCATCATCCTTCCATCAGAAGACCCATCTGATCTGAAGGCAGAGTGCAGCCCCAACAAGGAGAGGGGAGTCCTGCAGGAGAACAACGAGAAGGAGGAGATGGAGCGGGAGACGGGCCAGGAGGAGGAGGAGGAGAAGATGATGAAGGAGGAGGAAGGGGAGGAGAAGAAGAAGGAGCAGGAGGTGCTGGCAGAGGAGCAGGATCTGGAGGAGCTGAGGACCCAGGTGCTGCAGCTGCTGCTGGAGCTGGATGATGCCCGGGAGACCTCCAACAAACACCAGGAGAGCTTCCACGAGCTGCAAGGTGAGACTTCCAGCCACCCAGGAGACGGCTCAGTCTGAAGTCGCCAATGAGCATTCACACACACACACACACACACACACACACACACACACACACACACACACACACACACACGCACACACACGCACACACACGCACATATAATCAAGTGAGGGACAGATGGATGTAAGGCCTTTAAAGAGAAACCTCTCAATTATCATGTGTTTCATTTCCATAGTTGTCTAATTGTACTTTATAATATTCATAACTCAGCCCCTTAATTAAAGTTCTCGGCTGAAGTGATATTACTTGTGAGGATTTGTGTAATTACCATTCTTGAATGATGCCTTTTCAGGTTATTTTTTTTTTTCAAGTCCTAAAATGCATCTTATAATTACTAATCCAGAGTGGATTGGATTTAATTAAAAGTTGAATAATCATGAAGATTCTGGTTCAAGCATTCGTGTAATTTGGAAGCCGTTTATTGTAGTAATGATGATAATTTGCCTGTGTGGTTTTAGTGATGAGTGTGGAAGGAGTGAGATGATGGAAGCTCATCATCTCACGGTGCCTGCTGCTCCTTTCTTCCTGGAGTGAGGAAGAAAAGAGATGAAAACAGTCACACACTCCCGCAGACTGGTGTTCATGTGATAATATCTCTTCCTCTCTTTGCACTGATGACACCTCTGATCTGTCTTTAGTAAATCTTTTTCTGCCTCAGTCCCAGAAACTCTGAAACAGAAGCAGGTTGAACGAGTGTGAGCATCTCAAACAGGACGGAGGTGGATTCTCTCCAGCTGCAGAGCTTCCTCTGTCTGACTGAGAGTTTAAAAGAGTTTACTAGATGCCACCTCCTTCCTCCCTATGAATCAGTGTCGTTTATGCTTAGGGACCTAACTCAAACTGAAGACGTCTCCTCTTCATCACATTCCAGCTGAACACATGGGAGCATAAATATTTATGTGACACGGTCAGCTGATCACCACCGCTAAATGGAGCGGCACGTCACGGCTTAGAAACGATGAGCTTAACGTTCAGGGACACAGGCGGCGAGCACGGCCTTGGGTGGGGAGTCACGACGAGCGTGTGCGTGTGCGTGTGCGTGCTCTGGTACTTGCTTCACACCGAGTAAAAAAATCCGCATTCTTCTTCCAAAGTGGGGGCGTTTTTGGATGCAAAGACACGGTCGGCCTCGGACAACTGGGGACACGAAAACTTCCAGACTGGGCGTCCAACAACGCAGTCAACTCCCACCGAAGGCGTGTGTGTGTGTGTGTGTGTGTGTGTGTGTGTGTGTGTGTGTGTGTGTGTGTGTGTGTGTGTGTGAGAGGGGGGAGGTAGGCAGCTGTCCAGGCTGCTGGCAGCTGGTGGAGAGGTGGGGCAGTGGGGGTGGAGGGGTGGAGGGTTGGGGGCTCCAGGGTCCACATGATCCGAGCATGATGTAAGCTACCTGGAGGAGATGAAGGCTTTTGCTGTGCATGATCAGGAATTCCAGCTCCCAGTCATGAAGCTGGATATCAAAAGAGGCCCAGCTGGAATATTCAGGAAGCCATAAATTCCTTAGTATGTTAAAATATTAGCGTGTTGATGATTTTAAAGCAAGCGCACCACAGATGTAACGGTGAAGTCTTTGGTCGTATACAAACCAAACTAAAGGCTTTTCTTCTCATCCAGGCCTGTTGGAGGAAGAGCGTCTGGCCAGTGCCCACCAGGCCGAAGCTTTCACTCGCCAGATTCAGAATCTACAAGGTACTTTAAGGCTTTAGTTGTTATTGTTTTTATATTAAAAAAGCCGAAAAACTCATGACTCTCCAGATAACCTTTAAAACATGGTCATTATTGCTGTTCTATTTTGATTTCCCGATGTTTCCTTTTTTGCTTTCATGTCTTCTTTTCTGAAAACATTAAAATGATACCACATCAGTTACTGCCAGTTACATCAGATCCGCACGCCCCTGCTCATCCCTCATGATGGTAACCTACTCTCGTCCTCCTCCTCTTCCGCCCCCCCGCAGCCCAGCTGCGGTCTGTGCAGGAGGAGATGGACAGCCTGGAGGAGGAGAAAGAGAGCGAGCTAGTGGAGGCCCAGGAGGAGCTGCGCGTGGCCAGAGAGGAGGTGCTGCTGCTGCAGCAGGCGGCGGAGGAGGCAGCGGCCGAGCGGGAGAACGACATCGCCTCGCTGCAGGAGGAGCTGTGCCGCCGGCGCGCCGAGCTGCAGCGCCTCAGCGAGGAGACCCAGGAGTACGAGCTGGAGATCACTACGCTGAGGGCCGAGATCAGCATGAAGAGCCAGCGCAGGGAGGCTGAGAGGAGGGAAGGTGAGCCACAGGAGGAGCGGGCGAGCGTTTGTCCCCGAAAACCCCCCATACAAACTCAGAAAATGGAAGCAGAGCTGGAAGGAAATGACATTATCCCGAAAACAAATCCAGACATCACTCACTGGATCCAGGACATGTGTGTGTGTGTGTGTGTGGCTTTTCCCAGGATGTCCAATGCCCCCCACTTGCATATATGACATCACCGGTTTTGGCAGCTGATAAAAACAAAGCCGGACGTTTGTTTTGCATGTTGCGCTCACGTAATGTTAGCGTCCTGCAGCCAACAGGAGAAATCAACTGCAGGCTTTAATAAATTATACAAGTGTCTTTGCGAAACAGTGCAAGGGGAAGATCTGTGTGTGTGTGTGTGTGTTTAGGTAAGATTTCAGTAATGTGAGGTCATAAGGGGAGGGACTTTGCACAGATGATGTCATCCCTGGAGTCTTGAGAGAGGAGCTCGCTTGGGAGAGGTTGATGTTTCACAATGATTCCACCTTCAAAAACCCCTCCAGAATGACCAGCAGAATCTCTGACCTTCTCCTCCTAACCAGGCGACGTGGACCTGTTGAAGGAGGAGTGCCGCGTGCTGAAGGAGGAGTGCCAGTCCCTGAAGGAGGAAAACAGGCGTCTGTCTGAGCGGCTGCAGCTGCTGCAGAGACAGAGAACATGGTGAGAGGTCAACGGCTGCTCGCTCATCAGCTGTGCCGGCTGGATCAGCTGGAAGGGAGACCCTGCGGAATACGAGCCCCCTCGCCACGCACGCCGCCTCTCCTTCACAAAGAGGCCGCCACCTGTTTAATCACTGCGGTTAAACTTTAATCTCGGGCGGTGATTAAACAAGGGCAGAAACCGTGAGATCGTTAAATGATTATTCAGAGAAAATTCATTAACGTCAGTCACAGAACAGGATCTATTTAGCTGCTCCCCGCCTTTTTTTTTTAATCTATCACCAAATGATGGTTCTCAGCAGATGGAACTGGGCGTGCTCCATCTGCTCAGGAAGATCTCAAAATGCAGTCAACTCCCAGACAAACGTTATTTATAGTGTTGCTCAAAAGTGAAGTCGCAAAGAGCCAGTGCAGAACATCTAGTACTAAAAGAACAATTGGAACCTTCTTTTAAAGTTCCAATGCTCATTTAAAACATTCATTGGAGGGAAATGAAAGCAGGTCTTTTTTTCATTGCATTTGACATTTTCTGGACTAAACGCAGCGGAAAAAAATAGATTAGCTGATAATGAAAATAGTGGTTTTGTTATTTTTAAGCCTGGTTAGACAGCCTGTCGCAGCAGGAACAGATAAAAACGGCTGTCAGACTTCGGTGACACCCTAATGAAAGTCTGGGCTTATGAAATGTGACAACAACAAACGGTGGAAAATGCAGAGCAGCCTGCTGATGATGGCATGAAGAGGTGTTCTCCACCGTCGCCACCCTTCGGATGGAGGTTTTCTCTTTTTGGGAGGACAGGTAAACGTGGTGGTCTTCACCTCTGTTCCTTTCTTCCAGCTCCAGCGTCTACCTGTCTCTGAAGGAGGAGGACGGCGAAGAGGCCGCGGAGGGGAAGGAGACGGAGAGCGGCCCCGATGAGGTCATGACGGAGAGCTACATGACCATGGCCCAGTCCGAGAACTGCCGCCTGGTGGACGCCTCCATCCAGAAGAACATTTCCTTCGACGGGAAGCCCATGACACCGACCGGCTGGCACGGAGGCATCGGCGAGGTTTTCTCCCTGCGTGACCAGCTCAAGCAGGCGGAGGAGAAGGCGTCACAGGTTCAGAGAGAGGTGAGATGAGGAGAATCCGCCATTAGCCTTAATTAACTGCCAGAGCAGGCTTCACTTCTGTGGAGATGCAGCAGATCATCATCGATCAACAGAATCTGCGGCTGACGTTCCCCCATGTTCCGTGTAACAGTGATTGTGTGTGTGTGTGTTTTTATCAGCAACACTATCAGGGAACAGAAACAAAAGTCTTTGCGTTTTTTTCCACCAAATACGGAGGGAGCAGCTGAGGACTAAAAACAGCAGCCCGGAAAAATTACCCTGAGAGATGCTGCTGTCGCTGCTACACTCCAGCACAAGCAAATGTTTTGTTTGCTTGAATATTTGATGCTTTTTCTTCTTTGCGAACGCGTCTGCCAAGACCTTCTCGATCGCTAAACGAACACATTCAAAGTAAATTCTGTTTTAGCAGAAATATTTTGAAATCCTCCCTTAAATGAATCACACGTTTGTATTTCGGGAGCAGAGCGATATGCTCGGCGGAGCAGACGCCTTATTTCTTCCTGCTGCTGGAGTCTGAGCGGTGGAACTGTGTGTCCTGCAGTGTGACGGTCTGAAGATGGAGCTGCAGGAGCTGCAGGTGATGTATGACAGCAGTCAGAGGGAGAGAGCCGAGCTGGAGGAGGAGCTGCAGCGCTGCAAGGCGGAGGTGGAGAAACTGTCCGGAGGGGCTCAGGTGAGCGAGCGCCACCGACATCCGAACACACCAGGAAGGGTGCATGTTGAGGTCCTTCCTGACAGCAACCTGAAGGCGCCCAAAACGTCCTCAGGCTAAAACTTCTGTAGAGATTCTTTGGATTCTCAGTTCCCAGCTGGTTTAGCTATAGCTATAGCCATAGTTCTAGAACTCCCAGTCAGGATGTTTGTAAAGCAACAGGAACCTTTGTCTTTAGCTCTCCTGTGTTTGAGCTCACTCTTCACTCTTCTGTGTGCTTCATACCAGCAGTACCTGTTTTGGTATGAACTGACCGGACCTGTCAGGACATATCAATACTCCTGGCGTGCTTTGGGCACGGTGTCTGCTTTAGTGCCGTTTTTGGACAAAAACACAGCCTCCAGGTGGCTGGAAGCTCCCTGAACAATCACAACAGCACCAAATTTCGCGTCCTATTTCTGACACCAGCCTGCTTTTTTTTTTTTTTTTCCCTCCTCCTCCTCCGGGTGTGACTGAACAGCTTGTGAACATAACACAGCGCTGTACTTGAACGCACCATGCAACCTGGGGGACAATCTGCGGTTTTAAAGGCATTGCAGCACGGCGGCTTGATGGTGCGCCGCCCAGCATGCTTTAAAACCTGCTCAGCAACGGCGCCCGTGCAAACGCCGTGATGGTCCTCGGGCTGAAACAACCCAGCCTCAAACTGTGTTTTGTCTGCAACAGCTGTGATTTAATGTCTCCGCATCGTGTCAAACTGTCTACCCGTGCCTGTCTCTGGTGCTGTCCTTGTTCTCTGAATGTCCATGACCGCTCAGCCTGTCCACGATTCGCTAAAACGATTGGAAAACTATAAACTATCGACCCAATGAGGATAGAGAGACAAAAGTGCTTCCATGTGTGACATTCATGCGTTTTTTTGTGCCTCCATAACATCGCACGCAGCCTGTAAATGCCGCGTCAGACTGCGAATGCATAATCACACTGATGCGACGCGTATGTCACCGTAAAGTTATGCTCGATTCATTTGACAGGAACTATAAATCCCTCCATCACCAGCCTCTCCCCCTCAGGTCACCGTCACCGCTTTGATTTCGCCGCAGCCCACCTTTGTTCTTTTTATCTGTGTTTTTATTTGGGTTTCTCCTTCCATCCACCCGCTCATTCATTCCCTCCGTTCTTGTGGTCCTTGTGTTTGTTTCTGTTCCCTCCTCAGAGATTCATCCATCCTTCTGAGCACCCTGTTCTCTCCATCCCCTTCATAGGAATGATTGTAATAGTGGCTGTGGTCTGGTGCTGGTTGTCGGAGCTGGCGTCCCAGAGGGCAAGGTATGGGCCGAGCTTATCTCTATCACTCTGTGCTTGTCACTCGCTTCACCCACACAGCATCAAACATCAACAATTTTACTGTTTTTTTCCCTTGAAATTCCCCATTTATTATTTTTGAATTTTTTTTATCTTTATAGATCTCAAAATGTGAGAATTTTTTGTTTTTGCTTTGTTTTTCGGTAGGAAAAGGTGTTTTGTGCTGTCTGGGTGAAAGAAATCTTCCCAGTTATTAATTTGTGGAGCTTAGTTTAGTGCCGTGGTTCTTCTGGGTGGGTGGAACTGGACTGGATTGATCCTATGTGGTTAATCTATAGGCTACTATAGGCTATAGACATGGGCGGGTGGGCAGTTTGGCCTTGAAGGACAGTTAAAAGTCACTTTTTTCCAAGTAAACTTCTTTCCTAGCAGGAGTTGGATGAGAGGACTGAAAACACTCTTGTTTTACTGCAGCCCACCACCAGGGTGAAACCGCTATTGTCCTCACTCCTCACTTCACAGCTCCTATCTATCCCTGAACGCCTCCAGGACTCATTAGGACAGAAACTTCCGACCAGATCCCAAACATGCCAAAGCTGCTGTGAAGGTTTTAAAGGTCCTCTCGTCTCTTTTCCTGCAGGAAAGCAAGTTAACCTACGACCAAACAGGTAATAAACAGCCTCGAGCGGCTCCTAACGCCACTTTTCCCCTCCTGTCTTCCCCTCAGAAGAGTGAGATAGGTTGGAACTCCATTTTTACCGTTACCGCAGCCACGGCGGTGCTTCTGATGATGACGAGCTTGTTGAGAACTCTGGTCCGATGCTGACTGGGAGGGGAACCACCTGCACTGGGACGGACGCCCGCTTCACCCTCATCCTCTCCCACCCTGTCTATAGATTGAACTGGAGGCCTCTAAACGGGCTAGCGCTGGGAACCACGGAATGGAAAATAGGTGGGACATTTTCTCCCTAATGAGAAGGTACCACATTGTCCCACCGGCAGAGAATAATAATGTGTCTCGCTGGAGAGGAAAGATGGTTTTAATGAAGAGCGAACCTGCTGAGAGCTCCTACGAAGGCATGATCTCACTGCTAAATGTCTGCTAATGTGATGTCATCCCTCCTCTCTGTCTGCTCCTGTGTGATAAAATGTGTTTTTATATTAGTACTATCGATGTGCACAGATAGATTTTGCTTTAATTTATACCTAATTTATTTCATTTTACACTGTTTGGACTGAGGAATGGGGAGCCGGGTCATTGAACGCACTGAAGGTACATTTTAGTTTCACTTGGAATGATTGTTTTAGTTGGAACTTTGCCCTAAAAAATTGCCCCGCGACAGATCTGGAAAAGTAGCGCAGGTAGAAAACGAGTGGGCTGATGCACGGCGGAGGTGAACGCCCACCGGCACCGCGACCCACGCCTCCAACGGGCTCGTCTTCTCCTGTCAGGTATGTGCTTCAGGCTCCCTCACTCCTGCTGACTTCCTTGGTCTTGTCTCCGAAAGTGGGAAAACTCAACATTCCTCTTTAAAAATCTGCCCAGCGAGACGCCAGAAAGCAGCTCGTTTATTGCCGTTGCTTCTTTTCGGGCTCGTCCCACCCGCTAGGATCAAAAACCTCACATTTGCAGCTGAACCGTTACAGGTTTGCTGGCAGAAGAAGACAGGGAGCAAATCCAACCAGCTACCTTAGTATTCTGTTTTGAGAAGATCTCAGAGAAATAAAGTTTCCACGGAGGCCATCGAGATAACTTGTAAATGTTGAAGGATTATCGTTTACATGTGTGAAATAGTTTTTTGAGCCGCATGCTAGTAAACATATAGAAGCACAATATATAATTTCCTGTATGTTTGTATTCCATGTCAATGTACATACCTGTAGTACTACAGAAGTGCTATTTCTGAAATCCATTTGTAATAGCTTTGTAGAAAGTTAATTCTATTTTGAAAGAGCATTGTATATTTGATAGCCAAAATGATGACCACGCTGTTGTATTCTGTTGTATTCTTCTCCGAGGCCGAGGGCGTGGCTGGGTACCTCTCGGTTCTGGTCGTTGCATGTGTTCAGGCCGATTCGGACCTGCGGCGCCAGAACGAGCAATATGACTCCTGGCTTTTTTTCCCCAGTTAGCTAAAATCCAAAAGTTTGGGAGTAAATTGGGAAAAGCCACGCCTCAGTGACGTCAGAAACTCACTACAGTTCCGTTTATGTGCCGCTGGACTGCAATCGTTGTCTGTCTGTTTAAAGAAAAAGCTGAAGATGTCGGCTGCAGCTGTAAATATGTCCTGACGAGGACGTAGTTCTTCCCCCCAACGCCCGAGCTTGTGTCATTTATTCAGTCATGGCGTCACAAGCTTCCGTATCGCACCGTTTCTCAGCTTGCTGCTTTATATATCGATTGCGCTGTTGTTCTAAACATATTTGTGGCTATTTTGTTACCCGGAGGTCTATTTTGTACTGTAAATGACTTCAGAAAATAAATATACCCCACATACCCCCCCCAAGATGTATGTCTGGGCTTTTTCCCCCCCTTCTGCTGGGGCTCCAGCTGGAGGCCTCAGGCTTGAGGAATCCCATTCATGAGGTGACCAGCAGTGAACACGCGGGACAACCTGGTGCTCGCGTTACACCAGTTGTACGGATATTAATAACCCCCACTCCAGAGACGTGACATAAGCTCCCAGACTCGTACTCCTTACAGATGGCAAATATTAGCGCGTCACCGGCGCGGATGAGGCTCCCTGAGCTACGCTCGTTACTCTGCAGCCACAGCTCGGCGTTGACTGGCTCCCGGGGTCGTACCAGCCCCACGCTGCATGTGCAGGCGCGGTCATGGGGCACAATTAGCGCAACCCTTCACCGCACAGCCTTCTGTCACGTTAGCTGTAATTAATGTTGGGATATTCCCGGCAGATCCTGATTCAGTGTTACAGTCAGACGCCAAATTAAATTGCGACTTAAGGTCGAGAAATTTCGTGTCCAGGTCACGCGTGAAACCTAAATCAGCCCCCTAAAAAATGGCCTCGTGCAGGATCGGCTCAGCAAATTCAAGCCATGTCCATTTAAATATTTAAAACGTTCAAATAGAAAGCAGGGGGAAATATAAAAAGCCAACTACAGCCGTACAACGCAAACTGTTGGATGTAAAACAACCGTGAGCCGTCTCTGCGGGCTGATATTTGGCTTTGGCCATCCCCACGCTGCACTTTGGTAGCTGCTTTACTAAATTAAACATTTAGATGCCTTAAAATTTAAACATCTGTTTAAAAAAAATCAAAAAATCAAATATTTAACTTTGGCTTTTTGCACTAAACCGACTGTATTTTACTAGCAGGTACATTTACTGAGCGGAACAGTAAATCCTCCTTAATGTGGCGTTATTTTGAACTGGTTCTGGCAGTACTGGACACACTGGTGTGGACACTGGACACACCGGTGTGGACACTGGACACACCGGTGTGGACACTGGACACACTGGTGTTCCTGCTGCAGATCTGTGCTGCTGTGAGTCAGCAGCCAGTGACACCAGATGCTCCGGCGTCCTCGGTGAGGCGGGAGGTAATAATAACAGTGACGCAGGCGTCCGGCCTTCCTCAGAATCACAGTCTGGACTCGGACCCCGGGGCCTCAGGTCCCGTCCCGTTATCACGAGGGTCCGTATCACATGTTCCACAATGAATCAGCGAAATAACAAACCTGTGTTTCTCAATTACAAGTGGTGATTAATGCACACATTATTTATTCAGTAATCTCCATAAAAGTGTGTCTGCTAATGACACGTGCACTCAGTGACACCTGTTGGTTTATGACATTCCCATTCCCTTTAAGATTCTGCTGCTTGTTTGGGAAGATGTTTTCTCTCACTCAGTAACGGAATGATGAATGTGTGGCATCCACTGAGGTCAAAGGTTAGGACTACCCTTTCACACTGCCTGCCAAAACGATCAAATCCTTTAATTTACACGCAGCAATGAATTGAATCATCAACGTACACGCGTATCATAGCGTCAACCTCTTCTTTGAGTTAGAATTGGCTCGTTTGGATTTTGAGATTTGAAGAGATCAGTGACAAATACTACCCCCGAGGAGGAAAAACAAGCTTCAAAGAGGGAAAGTGTTGTTGCTCACAACAGGCTCGATGTCAAACTTGCACCTCTGAACTTCCTCTGATATACTGACCGTTTATTTTCGGCACAGAAACGTGTTTGGCTCCGGGGAGCGTCGCCGATCGGACGCGCCTGCTGACATTTTGGAAAAAAAAAAAAAAACAACCCCAAAACACAAACCTGAGCTTTTTTTTCCGGGTTCAAACCTCTCTTACTTTGCTTTTCTCGGTTGATTTGTTCAGGCCGTCGGACCCTGAACACACGCACGCTGTCCCAGCCCACCCGGACCCAAATAGGAGCGTCTAAAAATAAGGCGCTTGCGACAACTGTTGCGCTTCCCGGAGTCGGACCAATCAGCCTCCCCTCCCCCGGTAAACCGAGCCCCGCTGCCGTGGTTCTTCTGGGTTAGAGGATGATCACAGCGGCTGAGTGACGTGGCCCGCGGGGGTCCTTTATAAACGCATCTCGGCTCCACGTTCAGCCCAACCAGAGGAAACGCCGACGCGAAGCGCACGCCGAGCGCAAACTTCCCGGAGCAGAAAGACACGCCGAGACCCCAGCGATCAGCTGACTTTCACGCCGTGAACCGGATAATTTGATCCATCATCCTCCCGACAGAAGCGTTCCTTCGCGGGTGCTTCCGAAAACTCCAAGACTGAACTTTGCGCTCGTCGTCGACTTGCTAAAGTTTTCCGCGCGCCAGCGTCACCCAGGTGCGAAAGTGGACACGGATAAAAGCACCATGATGAGCAACAACTACGAGGAGCAGCTGCCGCCGCAGTACTACCAGGCCACCGACTTCGGGGAGGAGGAGGACGACGAGATGCCGGCCACGGAGAAGGACCTGGCCGAGGACGCGCCCTGGAAGAAAATCCAACAGAACACCTTCACCAGGTGGTGCAACGAGCACCTCAAATGCGTCAACAAGACCATCAGCGACCTGCAGAGGGAATTCACCGACGGGCTCAAGTTGATCTCGCTCCTGGAAGTTTTGAGCCAGAAGAAGATGTACAGAAAGTACCACACCAGACCCAACTTCAGGCAGATGAAACTGGAAAACGTGTCTGTGGCGCTGGAGTTCCTGGAGCGGGAGCGCATCAAGCTGGTCTCCATAGGTGAGTAGGCACCAGAGGAGGACAGGAAGGGCCCGACGTGGTGGCAGGCCCCGGCGAGAAGCTCCGCTGTCACGTCCGGCGTGGCTGGCCTGGTGTGTTATCGGCTCGGGTGTCAGACGCAGGCCTGTGGAAAGCGGCGCTCCTCTCAGGGTCGACGGCTTATCGGAAAATTCCGCAGGGTTGCCAGAGAGGTCATTTATCCGAGCTGAGGCCAAGAGCACAATGGAAACTCATCGGCGCTGTGCTAACGCGGCTGCCCGCAGCTTCTCTCCTCGTTATGGACGCGCTCCGACGCCAGGTTGAGCGGCCAACTGGGTTTTTTCTGCCAGGTCAGAGGTCAGGAAGCCTCGCCGCTGACACCAGGTGGTTTTGAGCGGAAGAGTTAGCCACCTTAGCTCACACTGCCGCTTCCTCCCTCTTGTGCACTATTCTGAGCGCAGCCCTCTTAAGATAACGACCGGGTCTCTTTCCGGTGACCCTGAGACCCTAGAAAAACACGGAGGGCTCGCTCGCGCATGTGTCGCAGCTCCCAGTTCCACGGGGACAGAACAGTTGGCCTTAAAGCCGAACAGCAGGTTTAAAAAACCACGCTGCGCCAGGCTGAACCACCTGCCTGCGCCAGTCAAAGGCTAGCGCATCAAACAATAACCTCTGACGGCAAACAGCCCCCCTGAATCCCACCTGCCACCAGTCCCTCAGATACGGAGATCTTACCGAGTTAACCCCGGTGAATTATACAAGACGAGTCAATAAAACATTTAAGTGTGGAGCTCCTCGGAGGTTCTTCAGCCTAAACGGGTGGATTTCCAAAGCAGAGTAGATTTAAAAGGCCTTATTTGACAAACTCCCCCTTGGAGAACCTGAGGAAATGAACTGAATGCTCGCTGTCAATGAATCTAATCTCCCCGTGTTTGATTTATCACATCGTAGCGCCGCCATTTTCGGACCTAATTGGAATCCCGGCGGTATTCGGTTGGAGAAGGATCCGCGTCGGCTCATCCTCAGCTGTCACAGCCCTCACGGCAGCGTTGCCACCAGATGACAGATTGTCAGGGGTCCTCAGTCGGACAGCTGCCCTCGAAGAAGGGGCTCGGGGGTGGGGGGTGGCTGGGGGGGGGCACTAGATTCTTGTCACCTCAGCAGTCAATCATCGTTGTTTATATTTGGGCTCGGAATAGCCTGGTCATCGCTGCAGAGCGCCGGGAAAGTCTGCTCGGACAGACAACCCCCCAGGCCTCATCCTCAAACTCGCATACTGTTCACATTACACTTTTTTTTTCTTTTTTCTTTTTTTTCTGGCTGTGAATTTACAAAAGTCTATTTTGCTCCAGATGTGGTAGATCTGAAATCGGAGCAAAGCCGGCCCCAAAGATTATGCAATTTACTGTAACTCAGCTTTGGAAAAGCAGACAGAGAAAATGGATGGGATAATAATATTCACCAATTTACCAGTGGGCTACACAAATCTGTCTGAACGGCCTGAAAAAATTCATCAGTGAAAATGCTTTTGGGTGATGACGTTAAACCATGAAAGGCTGTGGGACACGCTGCGCTATGGCAACCCCAGAAAGTCCTAAATCCCCGTGAAAAGCCGTTGTCCCGCTCTCCCTCTACAGATAGCAAAGCCATTGTGGACGGAAACCTAAAGCTGATCCTGGGTCTCATCTGGACTCTCATCCTCCATTACTCCATTTCCATGCCCATGTGGGACGACGAGGACGACGAGGAGACCAAGAAGCTGACGCCCAAGCAGCGCCTGCTGGGCTGGATCCAGAACAAGGTGCCCCAGCTGCCCATCAACAACTTCAACCGCGACTGGCAGGACGGCAAAGCGCTGGGAGCCCTGGTGGACAACTGCGCCCCCGGTAAGGACCTGCCCGGCCCGGCCTGGGTCCAGAAGGCCCCACAGAGGAGCTGCTGAGTCGGAGCGCATGCAGTCAGTGTTAAAAGTCTTTGTGTGCAGCTGTTTTGTTTGGTTGCCACGGCAGCCGGCGGAAACAGTATCGCTCTGTCATGACTATCTGTTTCCTTTGGTCATCGTGTAGAAATGAGAGCTACATATCTGGAGCGCGGTCCCCGGTGTGATCGCTTGAGGCGTTGTAGATGGCTGGACAGCGGCCCTGCCGGCTGTCCCGCGGGGGACCGAAGCCCCTCGGCTCCACCGTTCCAGAGCCCATCCCGGCTTTAGACTTTTCGCCTCCCCCCCCCTCCAAATTTGGACGCGTTCCTTGTCTTGTGTCGCAGGGGAGACTTGGCACCGCATCAAAATGCAAAGCGATCTGTCACCGGGGGGTTTTGCCTGAGCCACAGATCTACGGGCCGCGAGGCCACAACTGGAGCTACAGCCAATTTGGGCTTCCGAAACAGCGTTTCAGAACACTCTCCCTCATTATGCTTGATGCAGGGAACGGTGGAGGAGTAGCAGGAGGAGTGCAGAGCCATGTTTGAGGGTGTTTATAGGAGACTCTGGTCTGAGGAGACGCATCTGTCAAACAGCGCTGTAACGCTGACCATACAAGGTGCTGCTGTTTCACCCATTAATTCCAAACGGCAGGAAAACCCGCTAACACTTGGATCAAAGGACCGTTTTAATGTAGCTGCTGATATGCAAAGTAGAAGGAGAATAAAAACAACCCTGCCGCAACTTTAGAAGAATATCTGACATCACATGTTGCATGTGATGTCGGACCTGGTTAGCTCCAGCTTCCAAAATGAGTGTTTTGCAGCTTTATTTGTATTCTGCGGCGCGCTCGTGCCCCGCAGACCCGATTTTAACGCTGCACTTTAATTGGATGAAGTAGTCTGTTGTGCACTTGTACGAGCTGTCCTAGTGAGTGGCCACTCCATTGTTAACACTAATCCAATTTAGGTATTAGCATGGCGTAGGCTAGCTTGAGTGCCTGCACACCGCAGGGTTGTTCATTCTCGCCGTTTGAGAGGTCCTCGTTAAATTCCAAGGAGCAGAACAGCGTAGGTCAGGCGCTGTGCTGTTGTGGGAGATGGCGGCGGCTGTGTGGGTGACCTTACAAGAGTCGCGTCCAGGTTGGCGCTGATCTGATCACACGCTTTCCTCTTCTGGCAGGTTTGTGTCCTGATTGGGCAGAATGGGACCCGAACGAGCCTGTGCAGAATGCGAGAGAAGCCATGCAACAGGCTGACGACTGGTTGGGCGTGCCTCAGGTAAGACACACAGCCGGGGTCAGTCGGGAAAACCAGCTTTTCTGGAGCTCTCTAGAGCCAGACGAGCTGTCATCTGTCAGCGTGCTTGCTAAAACTTTACTACAAGGAACACCACCTGTTTAAAATGAAAACCTGAGTCAACACATGTGCATACACCTGTAAGGCAGAGCTGAGCAGAAAGAAAGGGAACGTGCACGGAGCCTAGGAGAACGCGCACTCTGCATGAGATGGAAGCTAATGTTTTTCTAAGGAGATTCTGCTCGAGAGTGCCATGAAATATTTATTACCCAACTCACTTCTAATCCATTTACCGCATTGGCGCTCTTAGTAAGTTAGTTTGTAGGAGTTTTATTTGGTAGATTTGTGAATTTGTGGAGGTGTGAAATTTCTTTTAGCTAGCTGGGAAAAACAGAAGTGTGAATATAGCCCCGATCATCAAAAAGAACACGAAGAGAGCTGGAGTGAAACCGGTCTGTGACTCTGTCTTCATACGATGCCCGTGGCTGTTGTTTACGTGTGTGTAAGGCAGGTTCAGTTGTTTTTTTTAACGAGGCTTAGCATTAGTGGGATAGCCTGGGGGTGTATGTCATGGTTCCGTGGGCTTGGGGGCCAGGATTCCATTGGGATGGTGTTAGGTTGAGGGAGAGAACTGGCTCTGGATAAATCCCCCCGGCCAGCTTATTGCTAGCAACAATTCTTAACCCTGCCGTCCGGAGGGTTAAATATAACCTGGGCAGAACGTGGCGTTGTGTAACTGTAAGGTAGACGAGCAGATGGAAGGGCAGAACGAGCTAGAGGAGGTTATTTTTGGTGGATTTTAGCGGTATAATCTGTAGAAAAAGTACATTGTTGTTGTTTTTTTGCCCTCCAGGTCATTGCCCCTGAGGAGATTGTGGATCCAGATGTGGATGAGCACTCTGTGATGACGTACCTGTCTCAGTTTCCCAAAGCCAAGCTGAAGCCTGGAGCTCCTCTCAGGCCCAAACAGCTTTTCCCAAACAAAGTCAAAGCCTATGGACCCGGTGGGTAGCTCAGCACTATCTGAGATAGAACACTGTCTCCTTGCTTTCTGAGACGCTGGTGTGGGCTGTTGCGGCGCCACAGGCCCTGAGAATGTCTCACCACACCCACCATGTGTCGTTGCAGGTATTGAGCCTCACGGCAACAAGGTGCTGCAGCCGGCTGTGTTCACTGTAGATACTCTGGAAGCTGGCAGCGGGGAGGTCCTCGTCTACGTGGAGGATCCCGAAGGACACACGGAGGAGGTATCCAGAGCACAGAGCCTGTCAGCCGGGCCAAAGCATTCTGAATGTAAAGATTAGCATTCAATCCGACCGCACGTGTCTTGTTTTCCAGGCGAAGGTCAAACCCAACAAAGATAAAAGTCGGACCTACACGGTCACGTATGTTCCAAAAGTCGAAGGTGTTCACAAGGTAATAAAAGCTTCTGTCTAAATGCTTCATCCACGGAAATATACAGGCTTCGGCCCCCCCTTCATGGTTTCTTCCTTCCTTCCTCCCAGGTGAAAGTGCTGTTTGCTGGTCAGGACATCGACAAGAGTCCCTACACAGTCAACGTAGCCAAAGCCATGGGCGACCCCAGCAAGGTGCATGCCCGGGGGCCAGGTCTGGACCCTGTGGGGAACGTGGCCAACAAGCCCACCTACTTTGACATCTACACTGCTGGTCAGTAGGGAAAATTCTGCTGCTTCACGTTAAATAAGGCGCTGCACGGCGACGAAAAAAAACAAAAAAAAAACGGTGGTATTTTAAACTAAATCATCCTGTGATAACTTATTGATTTTGTGTCACACTCAGGTGCTGGAAATGGAGACATCAGCGTGGTCATAATCGATCCGCAGGCAAAAAGGACACGGTGGAGCTCATCCTTGAGAATAAGGGCGAGAGTGTGTTCCGCTGCACTTATCGCCCTGTGCTGGAAGGCCCCCACACCATCCATGTCCTGTTTGCGGAGCAGGAAATCCCCAAGAGCCCGTACACTGTCAACATCGCTGAGGGTGAGCCAGCTGTCTCTTTTGTGAATCGCGGTCGGACGGATGTGATTTCCTCGCCTGCTGTTAGTGTCAGGGTGATCTATCCATCACAATCTGCAGTCATCTTTCTTTTCCAGGGGAGGGAAAACACTCCCATTTTAGATCGTAACCCTTCCTATCTGTCATTTCTAGCTCCGTCTGCTGCTCCTCCCCTGGGAGCTCCACTGCAGATAGTCCCTCAGTCAGTGCGCACCCCTCCTGGGAGCAAAGGGTGGCAAGGGGGGCTCCCCCCCCAAAGCCTGTCCGTCCAAGTTAGTATGTCCTCCTGGAAGGAGCTTGTGCCCGCCGCTCGGGCCGATTCCTCCCCTCAGACTCTTTCTCTGTGCTGCAGTCGTCTGCTCCTCCTCCTTGTGCCTTGCAGCCTAACGGTTCAGCCTTGTGGGGCGTGAAACGCAGTGTTGTACGGACGTCGTCATCTCGCTTTCGGTGTTGACAAGTTTGTTTCGATGGAGTCTCAGTTTGCATCCGCTCGTGTTTCCTTCAAGCCTGCCGTCAACATTTTGGAGCGACTGAAATGTTGTCCGATGCTTTCAGTCTTTCAGTCTTTCAGTCTTTCAGTCCGTTCCTCTTTCCACACTGCACTCGTGTTTCTTGTGCTGTCCTCGCACGTGCCGTCTCAAATATTCAAACGTTATCCTTGTTCACAGGTGATGTCAGTCCAAAAAAACTCCCAAATGAATCGTCTCTGCTACTAACCTTGCTGCACCTGCTGGCCCCTCTCAGTATTCCTTTGCTTTCTTTTCTAAGCGATTCTCCCTCAAACTCGTTGTCGTCACTTTCAGCCGTGAACCCAAACGCCTGCAGAGCGACGGGCAGAGGCCTCCAGCCTAAAGGAGTGAGAGTAAAGGAGGTTGCAGACTTCAAAGTTTTCACCAAGGGAGCTGGCAGCGGAGAGCTAAAAGTCTCCGTCAAAGGGCCGAGTGAGTCAGATCTCTTTCTCTTCTCTCTCTCTCTCGGTTTTCCTCAGTATTTGAGAGTGATGCATCAATCTGTAAACCCTGTTTCATATTTACATTTCTATGCAGATTAATTGTATTGTTTGTGTTCAGCTGGAGCAGAGGAGCAAGTTAAAGTGCAAGATGCAGGAAATGCGGTGTATAATTGTGAATATTACCCCCTCAAACCTGGTAAATACACCGTCAGCATCACCTGGGGAGGCCATCCCATCCCACGCAGGTATTTTCTAAACTGTCTGCCTGTCGGTCGTTTTTATTTCATTTGTAACTGTGCATATTTTTGTACCCTGCAGCCCGTTTGAAGTGGAGGTGGGTGGGGAGGCAGGTGTTCAGAAGGTGAGGGCCTGGGGTCCCGGTCTGAAGACGGGCATGGTTGGAAAATCTGCCGACTTTGTGGTGGAGGCCATCGGCGTCGATGTCGGAACTCTGGGTGAGCCACGAGCACGCGGCAGCAGCTCGGAGGAGGCGGCGTGGGTTCCTAATGTGGGGATGTTGCTGCCCAGGTTTCTCCATCGAAGGCCCGTCGCAGGCTAAAATCGAATGCGACGACAAAGACGACGGCTCCTGCGATGTGCACTACTGGCCCACCGAGCCCGGCGACTACGCTGTCCACGTCATCTGTGATGACGAGGACATCAAAGACAGCCCCTTCATCGCTCACATCCTTCCTGCCGCCAATGACACTTTCCCAGAAAAGGTAGTTTTTGAATATTTATTGCGCTGGATGACCTGTTTGGTGACACATTTGAAGCTAATTTTCTGTCTCAGGTGAAAGCCTACGGTCCCGGCCTGAAACCCACCGGCGTCATTGTGAATAAGCCAACTGAATTCACCATTGATGCCCGCCTGGCAGGGAAAGGTCACCTCACCATTTACGCACAGGTTTGCAGAGTTTCCCTTCCGACAATATTTGGATTGACTCGTGAAAGCGTCTCGCGTTGACACGCTTTTGGATCCGCTCAGGATGCCGAAGGCTGCACCATCAACATTGAAATTGCAGACAAAGGCGACGGCACCTACCTGTGCGTGTACACCCCGGTCAAGCCCATCAAACACACCATCATTATCACCTGGGGAGAGGTCAATGTGCCCAACAGCCCCTTCAGGGTAAGATGAAAAACATGCACGCTCAGACACACTCGCTGGCGGTGCTCTTCTACAAATTCAGGTCGTTTATTATGGCCAACACTCCACATCCTGGACTCGTAAGAAGTGCTGCAAAGCTGCACTCGAAGCAAACGCGTTTGTCTCAAGCACACTGTGAATTCATTAGGTGCTGGTTGGTGAGGGTTCTCATCCAGACAAAGTCAAGGTCTATGGGCCTGGAGTGGAGAAGACCGGGCTCAAGGCTAACGAGCCCACCTACTTCACCGTGGACTGCAGCGAGGCTGGTCAAGGTGGGCTCGCACGTGGGAGCGGATGGCGGGCATTCACTAAAACGGCTCAATCATAGAACTGATGGCAAAAATCAGATATTATATATCTGTTGAATTTGGCTGAGAAAGTAGATTTATTCTAAAAGAAGGGAGGAGGCATTTGTTTATTCAGTTGGTGCACTTTGGAAGGACCTTAGTGAACTCTGCACGTTTCTGTGCACCATTAGGGGACATCAGCATTGGAATCAAGTGTGCCCCAGGGGTGGTCGGCCCTGGTGAGGCAGACATCGACTTTGACATCATCAAGAATGACAATGACACCTTCACTGTCAAGTACACCCCTCCTGCTCCGGGCCGATATACTATCATGGTGCTGTTTGCAGAGCAGGTAAAAATGCAGTTTCAGCTTTTTTTTTTAAATTGCGTTAAGTCTCAAGTTGATGTCCCGAATTTGCTTTTCATCGTGACGTCAACAGGAAATTCCCATCAGTCCATTCAAAGTCAAAGTGGATCCGTCGCACGATGCTGGCAAAGTGAGGGCAGAGGGTCCCGGACTCAACAAGACAGGTGAGACCCTCTGGCACAAGGGTTTTCACTGCTAACCGACATGCTGGGATATCAAGGGAATGTGTGTGTGTGTGTGTGTTTCAGGAGTGGAGGTGGGCACTCCAACCCACTTCACTATCTACACAAAGGGAGCTGGCAAGGCCAAGCCTGAGGTGCATTTCGCTGCATCGAGGCCAGGAGAGGCAGTTCGTGACTTTGAGATCATCGATAACCACGATTACTCCTACACTGTCAAGTACACAGCTCTTCAACAGGTAGAGCAGACATCGGTTTTATGAACCTCACACTTTTCTGTTCACACAACCGTGCATAGCAGCTGTAATAGCTACTGATTATGCTCCGTGTGAATGTGAAATCAGTTGATAATACTGGGGTTCTTTTGCTTTCTTTCAGGGTAACATGTCAATTTCAGTCACTCATGGAGGCGACCCCATTCCCAAGAGTCCGTTTCATATCACCGTGGCGCCTCCATTGGATATTGGAAAGGTGAAAGTGGAGGGATTAGACAACAGTAAGTTTCAGACGTCAAACATTCATGTTTATCATCCAGCACCAGCCGAGGGTTTAAGTGCTTTTTGATGGTCATTTGATGCAGAAGTGGAGGTTGGAAAGGATCAGGAGTTCACGGTTAACACAAAGGGTGCCGGAGGGCAGGGCAACGTGGGTGTGAAAATGACCTCACCGTCTGGTCGCCCGATCCCGTGTAAGCTGGAATCAGACAAAGCCAAGGGCATTCACAGTGTGAAGTATATTCCCCCAGAGGAGGGGCATTACAAGGTGGATGTCAGCTATGATGGAAATCCGGTGATGGGAAGCCCTTTTGGGGTGGAAGCAGTGATGCCTGCTGATCCTTCAAAGGTAAAAAAATAAAACAAACCATAAATAATTCATGCTGTTCTTGACTTCTTGAAACATTTCAACTAAAGGTGAGAGACATATTTTTGATGTTTTTGAAATATGTTGCGTCGTAGGTGCGAGCCTTTGGTCCGGGCCTTCAGGGAGGAATTGTGGGCAAACCAGCGCCTTTTACTATCGACACCAAAGGTGCTGGTGCAGGCGGGTTGGGCCTGACTGTGGAA
Source organism: Tetraodon nigroviridis (assembly GCA_000180735.1). Taxonomy (NCBI): domain Eukaryota; kingdom Metazoa; phylum Chordata; class Actinopteri; order Tetraodontiformes; family Tetraodontidae; genus Tetraodon; species Tetraodon nigroviridis. Next base: position 989,216 of record CAAE01015000.1, read on the forward strand.
GGGCCGTGTGAAGCCAAGATTGAGTGTCAGGACAATGGCGACGGCTCGTGTTCCGTTTACTACCTGCCCACCGAGCCTGGAGAGTACGCCATCAACATTTTATTTGCAGACCAGCACATCCCTGGCTCTCCCTTCAAGGCTCCAGTGCGCATGGCTTTGGACCCCAGCAAGGTAACGGCTAGCGGGCCCGGGCTGGAGAGAGCCAAGGCAGGCGAACCGGCGACCTTTACCGTGGACTGCACCCGGGCCGGCGACGCCGAGCTCACCATCGAGATTGTGTCGGAGACCGGAGCTAAGGCTGAGGTGCACATTCAGAAAACCGCACAGGGCATCTTCTCCGTTACATACATCCCACCTTTCCACGGAGCACACACCATCACCATCAAGTATGGTGGCCACATGATTCCCCACTTCCCAAAGGTCCTGCAGGTGGATCCCTCCGTGGACACCAGTGGAGTCCACGTTTATGGCCCGGGAGTGGAGCCCAGAGGTAATAAGATGACCTAAACTAGTTCACAATTGCTTAATTAAACTCAAAAATTGAGCTTTAAACTAGTTGATTTCAGCACACAGTGACCTTGTAGCAATAAATCAACTAAATTGGCTTTCGTACATGCAGGGGTCCTCAGGGATGTCACTACCCACTTCATCGTCGACGCCCGCGCTCTCAAGAAAGCTGGAGGAAATCACGTTAAGGTGCACGTCATCAATCCCTCGGGCACCAAAACAGAAAGTTACCTCACGGACAAAGGAGACGGCACTTACCGAGTGGAGTACACAGCATTTGAGGACGGTAGGAGAAAAATATTGCGTCATTTCCTCACAACAGCCGAAAACACAGTTACAGATCTGAACTGCAATGAAGACATCAAACGTGTCAAAAAAAAAAAAAAATCCAAACCTGCTGCAGGATGAGTACAGACAGACAGATGGAGAAATTATTAACAGGTGCTTATTTGGACAACTTTTGGGAATAAAACAGCCGAGAGAGGAACAGAAGAAGGAGAAAGAGAGGGTATAAATACAGAATGATGCAGTGGTGCAGTGATGTGAGCGGGGAGGCAGACAGGCTCGGTGTTATAAATAGTGTGGGACAGAAGCTCTTAACCAGGCAGGTATGTGTGTGTTGAAGGCTGAGCTATACAGTGGGGGTAGGGGTGGGAGTGGGAGTGGTGGGGTGGGTGACGGGGATATTAATAGAGACCTATAACACAAAGCAAAGAGATCACAGAGCACGCCTCCACCACCAGACGAGCTCCAGTATCATAGCGTTGTGGCTAGGAATCTGAAAGGCAGGCCTGCTGACAGAGCTGTGTCAGAAAATGTTGCAACGGAATAATGAATAGGGAACAGATGTATTGTCTTGTACATTAAACAGAGCGTATGCACTCAAGGTGCCATCTTTTAAAAAATAAACAGATGTTTATCTCCCTGAAGAGGAATTTGTGTGACTCATAATTTAAAGCAAGCGACAGTAATAGAAAATGATTTCTTGCTTTGAGGGTACCAGGAAGGTAAAGTTTAATATCAGACGTCTATTACGTGCAGGAATCCATCTTATTGAGGTGCTGTACGATGACGTGCCGGTGCCAAAGAGCCCCTTCCGAGTCTCCGTGGTGGAGGGATGTGATCCAAGCAGGGTCCGTGCCTTCGGGCCCGGTTTGGAGGGGGGAATCACAAACAAGCCAAACTGCTTCACCGTGGAGACGAGGTACAGGAGAATCGGTGCTGAAGCAGAAAGTCCGCAGGCATATAAAAGAAAAAAACCTGGAATAAAACCTGCGCTTTGCTCTGCAGAGGAGCCGGTACGGGAGGCCTGGGCCTGACCATCGAGGGAGCTTCAGAGGCCAAAATATCCTGCAAAGACAACAAAGATGGCAGCTGCAGTGTGGAGTACATCCCCTTCACCCCGGGAGACTATGACGTCAACATTACCTACGGAGGTCACCCCATCCCAGGCAGCCCCTTCCAGGTTCCAGTGAAGGACCCCGTGGACCCCAGCAAGGTCAAATGCTCTGGTCCCGGTTTGGGCACAGGAGTGAGAGCGCACGTTCCTCAGACGTTCACGGTCGATTGCACCAAGGCTGGACAGGCCCCCCTGGATGTCAAACTCTACGGCCCAACAGGTGAGAGGCCAAAACCTTTCCTATTATCCTGGAAAATAGCTCTAAGTGTGTCTGCGAGCTGAAATAAGGTTTGATTTCCAGGCACGGCGGAGCCAGTGGGTGTGAAAAACAATGGTGATGGCACTCACACAGTTCATTACACCCCAGCTCAGGACGGCCCCTACACTGTTGCTGTCAAATATGCAGAGCAGGAGGTCCCGCACAGGTACAGCAGCAGTGAAAAAGAAAGAAAACGTTGGCACGGTGTGCGGATACGTCTCCATTTAAATTCCCCCCCCGCCTCGCTAGATTTGAAAGAGCACGTTTCATCAAATTTTCTGCTCCCGCGTCTCTCTTTTGTAGCGCCGTGTTTTGTAATTACACTTGACATTTCGCTTTCGTGCACAGTCCATTCAAGGTAATGTCTCAGCCCGGGCATGACGCCAGCAAAGTGCGCGCGAGCGGCCCCGGCCTGGACACAAAAGGCGTCTCTGCGAGTCTGCCTGTTGAGTTCACCATCGATGCCCGCGATGCTGGAGAAGGACTGCTCACCGTGCAGATTCTGGTGAGGACAGATACCACTGACCCAATCAGCTTATTCACTTGAAAAATATTCAGTAGTTGACTCAAACTCTCCTTTGTGGATCATTGAAATTACATCAAATTTGCCATTTTTCAATCACTGCACCAATTTCAACATGCAACAATTTCAATCACTGCAACAATTTCAACATGATCCGTTGTCGTTAGGACCCGGAGGGCAAACCGAAGAACGCCACCATCCAGGACAACAGGGACGGCACCTACACCGTCTCCTACGTGCCCGACTCAACTGGCCCATACACGATCACCATTAAATATGGAGGAGATGAGATTCCTTACTCTCCCTACCGCATTCAGTCGCTGCCCACTGGAGATGCCAGCAAATGTCTGCTGACAGGTACTTCAGTGACGGTGGAAGCGCTTCACAGCCAAACAAGTATTAAAGTTTCTATTAAAAAAAACTCTCCTTTTCATTTGCAGTTTCTATTGGAGGGCACGGCGTGTGTGAGTACCCGGGGCATCTTTCATATCTGCCATGCGTGGCTATTACGCATTCTAATGCATGTATTTATGCAAACGCTCATCTTTATTCTTTGTCTTAACAGCGAACCTGCAGAAGCTGCAGACCTCAGAGGACACCGTTATTACGGTGGACGCCAAGGCTGCTGGGAAAGGCAAGGTGACCTGTAAGGTGCAGACGCCACAGGGGATGGAGCTGGACATGGATGTGGTGGAGAATCACGACGGGACCTTTGACATCTACTACACCGCCCCTGAGCCTGGGAAATATGTTATTACCATCCGATTTGGAGGCCAGAACATCCCTAAAAGCCCCTTCCATGTGGTGGTGGGTAAAAAAAGCATTTATCTTGCAGATGTGTGTGTGTGTGTGTGTTCTGTCGTTTCCTTTTATGAAACGGACTCTTTTCTCTCTGTCTTGACAGGCCACAAATGAGCCCGTTGTTCCCCGCGATACCGTCGATCCGCTCTTCCGTCCCGTTAACTTCCTCGTCCCCTTCACGCCGCAGCAAGGAGAAATCACAGGTTTGACAAACGCCAAACCGGAAACAAAAAAACCCCTTCAAAACAAACCTTTTAGATCAGCGACAGCTCATCAAGCCGCTGTTTTTCAGGTGAAGTGCGAATGCCTTCGGGCAAGACGGCCCGCCCACATATCACTGACAACAAGGACGGCACAATCACCATCAAGTACCAGCCCACCGAGAGAGGCCTGCACGAGATGGACATCAAGTACGAGGGCAACCAGATCCCAGGTCTGAGAGATCGGTTTGGTTCGTTTGTTGAGGACTTGGTCACACTGGGCCAAAGTAACGGTTGCTGCCCACACGCGTCTGTCGCAGGAAGCCCTCTGCAGTTCTTTGTGGACGCTGTAAACACCGGCGTGGTGACGGCCTACGGTCCGGGTCTGAGTTACGGCACGGTCAACAAGGCCGCCACCTTCACCGTGGTCACCAAAAACGCAGGAGAAGGTCAGTGTTTCCGGCGCCTCCGTTGGGAACGGTACCGGTCTGACTCTGCCTTTCCCGTCTCAGGGGGTCTGTCCCTGGCTGTGGAAGGACCCTCAAAGGCCGAGATCACCTGCAAGGACAACAAAGACGGCACCTGCCTGGTGTCCTATCTGCCCACAGCTCCCGGAGACTACAACATCATCGTCAAGTTCGACAACAAGCACATTCCTGGCAGTCCGTTTACCGCCAAGATTACCGGTCAGGACCCTGTCGGGAATCGTGTTTCAGTGGCTGGCGCTTGTCTGAAGCCTCTTTTTTAAAATTTTTTTTTGTCTCAAGGCGATGACACCATTACCAGGACGTCCCAGCTGAACGTCGGCACGTCGGCCGATGTGTCGCTGAAGATTGCCGAGACCGACTTGAGCTCCCTGACCGCCAGCATCAGAGCGCCATCGGGCAACGAGGAGCCCTGTCTGCTCAAGAAGCTGCCCAACAGACACCTGGGTGAGACGAACGCCCACGGGGTGCTGTGACAAGATTTGCTCATTTCTTCTTCTTCCACAGGTATCTCTTTCACCCCCAAGGAGGTCGGCGAGCACGAGGTGAGCGTGAGGAAGAACGGCGTCCATGTGGCCAACAGCCCGTTTAAAATCATGGTGGGTCAGTCAGAGATCGGCGAGGCCAGCCGAGTCAAGGCCTTCGGCAAGGGTCTGGTGGAGGCCCACACCTCGGAAATGGCGGAATTCTTTGTGGATACGAGGAACGCGGGTGAGCTTCAGAGAGAGCCAGCTTCACCCTCAGCCACAGGCGACCCGACGTTGCAGCTCTTTCTCTGCTTCCCATCTGGGCTTAGGTTACGGAGGACTCGCGTTGTCGATCGAGGGTCCAAGCAAAGTGGACATAAACTGTGAAGATATGGAAGACAGGACGTGCAAAGTGACTTACTGTCCAACAGAACCCGGGAATTATAACGTTAACATCAAGTTTGCTGAGAAGCACATCCCAGGTTAGAGTCACAGCACCCAGACACAAAAACAGATCTCTGAATGAAACACAAAGGTTTCACTGAATCGTGGCTCTTTTTTTTTTATTTCCAGGAAGTCCTTTCACAGTGAAGGTGACTGGAGAAGGTCGGATCAGAGAGAGCATTACCAGGAAGAGGCAGGCATCTTCTCTTGCCTCGGTGGGCAGCACATGTGGCCTTAACCTCAAAATCCCCGGTGAGCAAAATCGCTCGGTGCTCATCCGAGGGTGGCGTTCAGCCATCTTGAAATAAATACGCCTGCCGTGTACGTTTGCGTTCTAAACACTTTCTCCTCCTCGCCGCAGGAAACTGGTTCCAGATGGTTTCAGCTCAGGAGAGGCTGACCAGGACTTTCACCCGCAGCAGCCACACTTACACTCGCACCGAACGCACGGAGATCAGCAAAACCCGCGGCGGCGAGACAAAGAGGGAGGTTCGAGTGGAGGAGAGCACCCAGGTGGGTGGAGGAGGAAGCCCCTTCAGAGATGTTTTTGGAGATTTTCTTGGCAGAGAGAGCTTAAGCAGCTTCGCCGGCATCACGGCCAGACCCGAGGGTGAGGATCCAAATTTTTAGAAGCTGCTATTGAAATGTGACACCCTGAACATAAGACTCATATGTGCGCTTGGTTCTTGTGCCTGGTGCAGTCGAGTGCGGTCCTCAGACCATGACGGCTCAGGTCACCAGCCCCAGTGGGAAAACGGTGGACGCTGACATCGTGGACGGAGGAAACAGCACCTACAGCGTCCGTTTCATCCCTCAAGAGATGGGACCTCACACCGTCAACGTCAAGTACAGAGGCCAGCATGTCCCTGGCAGCCCCTTCCAGTTCACTGTAGGGCCTATGGGTGAGGGGGGAGCGCACAAGGTCCGTGCCGGAGGACCGGGTCTGGAGAGGGGTGTAGCTGCTGCTCCATGTAAGGCAGTAATTATGGAAAAAAAAAAAACAATTAATGAAAAACTCTTTAGTTTTTAAGGAAGTTTTTTTTCTATTTCTTTCACCTTCCAGCTGAATTTAGTATCTGGACCAGAGAGGCAGGTGCTGGGGGCCTTTCCATTGCTGTGGAAGGTCCCAGCAAAGCTGAAATCTCATTTGAAGACAGAAAGGATGGTTCCTGTGGTGTCTCCTACATAGTTAAAGAACCAGGTGGATAGACTTTCCCTTCCGGCAGGTTTCTCTTTTCATCTCCATAACACATTAAAGTCAGTAAATATACCGTCTGCTGCCCAGGTGACTACGAGGTGTCAATCAAGTTCAACAACGAGCACATCCCCGACAGTCCTTTCATCGTTCCCATCGCTACGTTGTCGGACGAGGCCCGCAGACTCACCGTCACCAGCCTTCAGGTAGAGATTGAGTTGCAAATCCATGTTAATGTGATGCACAGATGACACAACGAGACCAGAATAAGAGTTTGGAGCAGCTGTCGATAGTCCTGTCCATTAGTCCTTTGACCTTCAAATGTAATTGAATACCAGCTTTGGGGCATCATCCATGACTATAACATTGTGATTCTGGCTAGCGATGAAGGGCTGGATTAAATGTCCCTTGCTAATATGGGCTAACACAACTCTGGTTGTGTATGTGTGTGTGTGTGTGTGTGTGTGCGCGTGCGCACGCTCAGTCAGCTCATCTATTTGACTGAGAGGAAAAAAAGCATGAATAGAGTGAGCAAAAGATAAAGACTCTACTGAAGATGCTGGTGACAGCTCACGATATTGCTCTCATTTCACACTTTTTTTTTTCATTCGCTTTCACTGTTGTCATTGCTGCTGTCAACAATGCTGCAAAAAACCCTCCTTTTACTAACCTCAAACACTGCTTCGTAGTGCTTTTCTGGCTGAAACAGGCCAGGTGAGGCACAATAACATAGTGTTTAAAATGTCACGCTACCTCTTGTGACTGGTAGCACTGCTCGTCCGCCTGTGGGGGAAAAAAACACCCACTAAACGCCTCGCTGTCAACTATGACCTTTTCTGCCTCTCACTCCAAACTGCTCGATCTATTCTCGTTCAGGCATGAGTCACACACTTTGTGTCCCTGGGGGTGCGGACGCGCGCGCACAGACGCACACATTGTTCTGATGCTAGCGCTTGCTGTCTTTTTAAGGAGAAAGATTTGAAGGTAAACCAGGAGGCCTCCTTCATGGTGCAGCGCAACGGGGCTCGAGGCGTCGTCGACGCCAAAGTTCACACTCCATCTGGGTCCTCGGAGGAATGCTATGTCACCGAGCTCGACAGCGGTACGCCTAGAGCCCTTCGCTCAAAGTAGACTTGACGTGTCAGAGCCGCCGTTTTATCAGACGCTAATCGGAGATGTGTGTTGTGTTCAGACAAGAATGCGATCCGCTTCATTCCGCGGGAGAACGGAGTGCATTCCATTGACGTCAAGTTCAACGGGTGCCACATTCCCGGAAGCCCCTTTAATGTCCGGGTGGGGGACCCCGGTCTGATCGGAGACCCAGGCATGGTGACGGCGCACGGCGCTGGGCTGCAGGGAGGAATCACGGGTATCTTTGCTTGTCGTTAGCGTAGCACCAAAACCTACAACCTCAAGCAGTCGGTTAATGTTATTTTATTGATTTATCCTTTTTCGCAGGTGCGCCTTCGGAATTTGTAGTCAAAACCTGCAACGCCGGCTCCGGCACTCTATCGGTGAACATCGACGGGCCGTCCAAAGTCAAACTGGACTGCCGGGAGTGTCCAGAGGGCTACAAGATCACTTACACACCCATGGCGCCTGGCAACTATCTGATCGCCATCAAATACGGAGGACCACAGCACATAGTGGGCAGCCCGTTCAAAGCTAAAATCACAGGTCTGCCTCACAGTCATCCTCCCATCTGATCTGTGCTTGTCAGATGTCTCAATTTATGAAGCCAATGTTCCTCTGAAGAAGTGTGTGGTAGTGAGGGAGAGGCTGTCGTCTGTGGTCCTGCTGATACACACAAAACGTTGAACGTTTCCCTGAAACTTCAGGAATGTCTTAACTAATCTCCTGTGAAGGGAAACTGAAACCTCCCACCAGCAACAGCCCACTTGAAGCGTTGTGGCCTTATATAACCACAGTCTCTCCCCCCCATCTCTGCCAGGTGCTCGGCTGTCGGGGGGACACAGCCTCCACGAGACCTCCTCCGTTCTGGTGGAAACAGTCACCAAGACGGCTAAAGTGGGCGGTGCCTACAAGTCCGCCTCCTCCAGCTCCTCCACAACCCTGACATCAGACGCCAGCAAGGTCGTCTGTCGCGGAACGGGCTTGACCAAGGCTTTGGTCGGACAGAAAAACAATTTTACAGTTGACTGCAGCAAAGCAGGTGAGTCGATCGCGAAAATCTGAAAGGAAAAGATCAAATCGTTGTTTCTGCAGACACGACAGAATAAAGCCGCTTTGAGCTTTTGGGTGCATCGTGGGTGAAACAAGCTGTTAAAAAAAAACCAGAGCTGGTATTATTTTGTTCGCAAATTTACACACCTAGAAAACATGGAACCAAACCAGCATTTGTTTGTAGTCTTGTTTCTGGCAAACTGGGCGAGTCTCTCTTTGCAATTTCCCCATTTATTACACAAGTGGCTCAAATGAGCATGTTGGTCTTGCGTCCAGACCCTAAAGCCGTAAGGAAAGAATAGCAGCTTCTCTATAAGACATTTACAACTTGGTGTCACATCCTGCTTTACGAAGAGAAAAACCATCCAGAGGGTTTTTTTTTTTTTTTAATTAGTCAGCAATACTGCTCCACACCAACACAGCCACCCACAGACCTGTGCACCGCAATTACTCACTTCTGCTCACTGCAGGTACCAACATGCTGATGGTAGGCGTCCATGGACCCCATACCCCCTGTGAGGAAGTGTATGTCAAGCATATGGGCAACAAGCTTTATAATGTCACCTACGCCATCAAGGACAAGGGTAGCTACCAGATCATCGTCAAATGGGGCGATGACAATGTTCCCGGGAGTCCCTACAAAGTGGTGGCCCCTTAAAAACAAACCTGCGCCTACGCCCCGCTGCCCTACCCAACCCCACCCCATACACAAAACCCCCCACCCCCCCCCCCCCCCCACACAACAACAACACCCAAACCCCCCCACCAACAAAAAAACCAACAACCCCCACACCAAAAAAACACACCCAAAACACAAACAAAAAACACAAACACAAACAACCAAAAAAAAAAAAAGGGGGGATCCCAGACATATCTTAACCCCCTTTCCCCCCCCCCCAACCCCCCATCACTTCAAACGTGCATGCACTCATCAGTATTTCATTTCGCACGGCTGCTTCTCGCCCTTCAGCAGTTGTGCAGAGCGCTTTAAAAGCTGCAAGGACATTTGCCTACAGTCTCCTCGTGACAGAACATCCGTTGTGCCAAAGATTTACGTTTAACTCCAGAAGTTGGGTGAGGAAAGTGAGGAAGAGGGAAGCGCATGGTTTACGACTCCGGGTTCGTGTGGCTGAAACTTCTCAGTCAGCAGAATTTCCTCCTCGTGTTCTCAACAAACGATTTATGTTAATGTTGGACTAATCGGTGGTATTTAGGTGTGATGCATTTTGGGTTTTTTTATGGTTTAAGAATAAAAAAAAACTGATATTAACCTATTTTTGGTAAGTCTCTGCAGATCTAATAAAACGTGTTTGGCTAAGATTCCTGAGGCTAAAACTGATTTTTGACTGTTCCTAACTGGTGCATCATCAGAGTCGACCAGAGAATAGTCTTTTTTCCCGGCTTCGTCCCAAACTGGCCCAGTCGAAACCCAGCTGAATGCCACCATCATGATTTGGAAGTGGTGCAAAGAAACCTCCAAAAGTCCTTTTCTCCATCTTTAAACCCGCTCGTGCGCAGCCCAGGGTGGCGTTCCACGGATTTCTGTGCAGATGCAATCACAAGATGGCAGCATAGCTCTCATTTAAAACCCCAGTCGGAACAGATCCAGGGGCACCGGATCGCCATTGTTTCCAGTGAAGATTAACTGCATCGTCCTTTTACTCCAAGGAGCGTTGAAACCAGAGGCACTGGCCACTGGTGTGTGGGTGTCTGTGTGTGTAATTAATCCTGTTGGATCAGAGACGGAACACAAGTGGTTTCTGTCGTGGCTTCCAGAGGAGGAGGCAGACCCGACCGAGCCACAAATGGACCAGAAAAGGGAGGCTGAGCCTCCTGCTTCTCTGTGCGTGGAGTCGTGTCCCTGGCCTCGGTGCGCCTTCTGCGCGTCCTCTGCGCGCTCGGCGGGCCGCGATCCCCGCAGTGATTCAGCCGCCCAGCCTTCACACGGTGACACACCAGCAGCACCGCTACCATCCTTCACGGAGACGAGTCTATAATTAGGTGCTAATTTTCTCTGGTTCCACTGTGACGCGGTGCTGGGGGCCATGGCGACGCAAGACGCGGCGAGCTGGCGCATTCGATCAACAGTGGCCGACAACTCTGGACCATCTGGCCAAAAGCGTCAGACGGTGCCAGGGCAGGGCCCGCCCACGTCAGGACGCGTCGTCCACGTTCCCGTTCCAACGGACCAGCATCCAGGCGTCTGTCTGCCGCAACGTGTTGGTGTGGAAAGGCTGCCAAATGAATCAGAACTGCGTAAAAGACGCAGCTTCTCCACGCAATGCAGCAATCGAGCCAGCGCCGATCGAGGGGGGGGTGGAGGAAGGGTAGAGCAGGAGGGAAACACAGGGCAGAGCTGGTCTGGGAGGAAGGAGGGAGAACACGGTGGATTAGAGCAAGAGAATGGGATTAAAAGAAAGCAGATGGAAAACAGGAGACAGACAGGCGCAGGGACGAGCACCAACCAGAAACAAACAGCCAAAGTGTATTAGAGGTAACCATAACCACGCAGGCACAAACAAACACACACACACACACACACTGCAGCACCAGCAAATCTCTCCCCCACATTCATTCAACACCGGAACGCTCCAGAATTTTTAGACTTGTGAAGTGGGTGATAGCCTATTGATTCTGCTCTTTTCTGGGGGATCAATGGGTTGGGGGGAGAGTGGGGGAGGGCAAGCTTACATTTCTTATATCCCCACATTCTCATCCTTTTTCACTCTCTCTTCCTTTCTCTCTCTCCCTCACACACACACACACACACATAGAGGAATGAGGATTATGTTAAGAGTTCTCTGTTAATGCATACTCCTTGAAGCTTTTGAAGTTGGTACTCTTGGGAAAAATCTCTTTCTCTAACTTGGCCCATCATACTGACTTTTGCTCTCTCTCTCTCTCTCTCTCTTTACACTCTCTACATGCAAGTTCTCTGTCTTTCTCTCTCCACCCCGCTGCGCTCTCACCTCTGACCTTTTGTTGTCAATGCAGCCAGTTTCCTGAACTCTCCTCGGCTCAGATCGAAAACCCTGGAGATTGAGTCACAAGACAAAGATCTGTGCTGCTAAAACAGACAGAGAAAACAGAATCTCTTTACCTGGAAAAAGCAGTTAAATAAACAAGTAAACAAATGTTTGCAGAAAGGAATGGCCACCCACGTGGTCTAATAACTGGACCTGGACCACTGGAAGGGAGCTGAGGAAAGCGTTCTTTCCATTTCCACCCTTGCCTCAAGGCTGTTGCATGTAATTGCTTCATGCATAGTTGATAGACTGCATAATCAAACAAATACACCTTTTCTTTTCTTTTTTTAACGCAGATGGCTGCACTAAGATTTATGGGCCACTGCTGAAGTTTAGTTTTAAAGTGGGAGGTGATATCTGCAGCAACCGCATAGCCCTCGCCTTTCAAATGGACAGATTCACATGGGACCACTGGGGAAAAAAGGTATGCCATCCTGTTGTTGAACCAGGACCATGTTGTGTTTTATTTATATGGAAGAAAGATGAAATATTCATATCCGAGTGTTGCCGCGATGCTCTCTTCGTTGTCTCCTAGCTCACACGGGCGCAAATCCTCATTACAAATCAGGCGGACTATGGCTACAAATTCTTTCCCTCCACATGGGAGCGTTAAAAACAATGCAAATGGATGGAAAGATCTCTCACTGGGCGGCACTAGATTGTGTTCATGCGGCATGCAAATGCCTGAAGCATGAAGCCGGCCGATCCTGGTTCCTAACCTGCTACAGGAGAGCTGTTGATAGAAGCCCGAGACGCGCTGCAGGCGGATGTGCATATTTTCTTTGCTGTATGTACTATTGATGTCGACCAGCAGTTCATGCTAACGGGCAAATGTGCAGAGGCTACACAGAAAAAAAGCACCAGCATGATACAAAATAGTTTGGCTCCGTGGGGCGAGGAAGCAGCCAGAGCTGGAGGCATTCAGGATGACAGGAGGAGGGTCTTGAATACGAGCGGGATGTGCTCGCGCGTCTTGTTTTTTGAACAGCGGAAACTTGTCAGGGGCAAAGTCCCCGTGTCTCCTTTTCTAATTGGAGCGCATCGCTCTGCCCTCTCCCATCACACTTTGGTAGGAGGGGAACGCTGTGCTAATGGAAAGCCTCCTATGGAGGGCTTGTCCTTGATGTGCCGGGTTGACAGCGGACCACGCTGAGGTGGTGGTGGTTGGGGGGGGACTGCAGATTGCAGGGAAATCACAGGATTTGTTTGTCCTCTCCGACTAGGGCGGGACATTGAAGGAGAGCGAGGCCAACACGGCGGTGATGGAGTGGGCCGGAGCAATGCGACAGATGTGTGCTAGTGTGACTGATGTGTTTTGGGTGAGCAGACCGGGCCGGGTCAGCAGCGCTCGGGGAATAAACATAAAACCGTCTAAGGAAATGCATGGCTGTAATGATGCTAAATCTGTTTTAGTCGGCAACTAAAAAGCAAACGCTTGACCCAGAAGACACTTTGCCAGATAGCACCTTTGGTGGATTTTCACTCAGAAACGTTGTAATTGCCTTTGCTGAATTGCAACTATTGCTGCTCAATGAGTTATAACCCAGGCTACTCTGGCACCCTTGGGGTAATTGTTGCAAACGCCAGCAACAGTCTGGTCCAACACTGGTTGGTGAAATTGGAAAGGGTGCTATCCTGTAATTTTTCAGATCACTGAAGCATGCTGCGAAAAAGGCTGAAGCTCTGATTTGAAATAGAAACGTAACTTTTTGTTCCCTCTTCTTCCAAGAGCCAAAGCCATTGGTCTCAATCAGCTTTACAGCCAGACATGAGAGAGGCCTGTGGGTCATTGGACACCACCTGCACCGCCCCTTCCATTGTGGTAGTTTGGTGAAGCAGAGCACGTCTAGAATCGTGCCCACAGCACTGGTGTGAAAATCATGTTGCATTAGAATATCAGCACAGGTGGTGAAATCTATGTTCCAAGGGATACTGATAATCAGTTGAGCAGTAACACACCATTTGCTTCTCTTTGCAGATGGGCTGTCTGTTCTTATTATCATAATAGAATTCAGAGTGCACTTGCAGAAACACACTAATTCATCTCACTATTTTATTACAGCATCAGGCCATGTTAAATAATGCTGCGGCCCTTGAGCTTTGTAACCGAGGTAGGTCTCTGAATATTGCAGCACGCTGACTGTTTCCAGCCTGAGCCCAAACAGGTGCGAGACCACCTGAAGGTGTGTATCAGGCAGGTGTGACCACGGGGGAGATCAGGGTTAGACCTTCTGGTCTTGTTTGTCTTCTCAACCCATCATATCAGAAATTCACTGCCATGGCCAAGCTGTGGTGATTTGCAGTTCTTTTGTTTTGCATCTAACAAAAATGCTTTACTTTTATCTTTGCATCTCTGGGTGAATCACAGCTAATTTA
>CAAE01015000.1:1003147-1085265 GCA_000180735.1 Tetraodon nigroviridis
ACTGGTGAACGCATATGGATACACATGCACACACATACAGAGATGTCATGGTTATCGGGAAAATGCATGCACCGCAGGCACTCTGTCTTTTAGACACACTCATGGCCATGATTGATAATGTGTTGCTTACATTATTTAAAATCTTTAAACAAGATGGCTCTTTATTAACATGAATATTGCATTATCATGTAAATTCAAACTGCATTAGTGTCATGTCGGACCATTTTGTTCCTTACAAATTAAATTAAGTGTGTGTTTTCATCAGGGTGCGGGCAGGTCGGCTGCAGGCTGATCATGAGTGTGTGATGCCCAGGACTGTCATTTACATTTTGTGTACATTGGACATCCCCCCATCACCGTCAGATACAATGGGCTCGTCATTACTCAAGAGTGAAAGATGAAGGGGGAAAGATGATAAGTTCGACATTTTGAAAATATTGGAGGACAAATGAGATGACTAAAAATTGCCAAGGCTGCGCTCGTTACTAGAAATAAATTACATGGGGATATTTGCATAAAGGTTATTAAATGACCCTGTACTGGGAGAAAAGTGATTAAAATCTGTCATTTTTAAAGCACTGAAAAATACACACGTTTGCCTATAAAGTTTATCGCTGATCAGATTATCCCAAAACACAGAAAGGTGCCCTCTCCTGCAACCACCCCAACCGTCACAGCCGTCAGCTGTGCACGGCCCCTGGTGGCTTCTCAAGGCAGCTAACTCACCCAAGTACGTCATTTCCTTTATTCGCTGCAATTTTCCTCTAACCCACATCCAGCCCAGCATTAAACAAATGACACGCAAGCTAGCTGGTAGCCTGAGAGAAAAAAAGAAAGGCCCGAAGGCTTCTGCAGCCAAACAACCTCATTCTGTTCCTTGTGAGCTGCAGGGGAGCTTGGTGAGTCTGCTCAAAAAACAAGGAGGAGATCCATCTTTGACGTTGAGGTTGGTAATAAACATTTAGGTTGTGAGAAACATCGTGAAAAAGGCGGGCGTTGGTGGAATGGCGTCAGTTGAGGAAGCAGGAAGACAGCAGAGAAAGAAGAGAGGATCCGCTGGTCACAAAGAGACCTGTTTACCTCAGACATATCGGATCAGTGCCGGTCAAAGGGATGAGAGGATAGCACGGCCGGGTTAGTCAGCGGGCCGCCTTTGGAATCTGCCCGTCCTCGCGTAGGAAGGAATCGGCCGAGTCATCTCCTGATCCGATCAGCTGACGTTAACTTTGTGAGCGTTCTCAATTTCTATGCTAATATCAGGAGATGCTGTAGCTTATATTTCCAGGTATATTTGATGATGACAGCTATCCCTGTTTATCCTCTCTCTCTACCTTTAGTTCGCGCGCAACAATATTGATGCGGTATTATGGACTGAGAACATGACATGATGTGGATCAACCCTGAATTCATTTACAGCATCAGAAGCCTCATTACCACAGAAACATATATCGACCATCCCCCTATAGCTGGATGGATGAGGGGCCGGAGCGTACAGTTGCGTTATTAGATTCGATGTGTCCCGTAGGGCTAAATACTTCAAATCCATCGAAAAGGATGCAAATTAATCCGGTCCATTTGAATGGGATATTAAAGCCTGTAATAAGCTTTCTATGGTGCCGAGTGGCAGCTTGCCTCTTGGCCTCGAACTCTAAGTTAGAAGGGGGAAAAAAAGGCAGCATATGTGCCCGTTTTGTTGTGCACGCCCCCTGTACGCCTGTGTTTTCTGTTTATGTATATTATTTATGGATTTGTGACTCCAGTGGGGTTCGAGGTTGGGAGGGAGGGGTTACAATGTTGTCTGTTGTGATCCAGTCCCAGCTGTGTCTCATTAACTGCTGTCATTTTAATCCTCTTAGTCAAATCCCATAATTTCGTCCATCAACAAAAACATAAGCAACAGGGCGACGACGAGCTTCCTCGCTTGGGCTGTTCAGAGAAGTAAAGTCTAGATAGAGTCAAGTCCAGTTCACGTCAAATCCACCCCAGTGTTATGTAAAACTATCGGGGAGGGTTTTTCCTTTAAATTTTCAGCGACTACTTGGTATAAAGCTAAGTTAATCTGGTTTTGGGCGCTGCAGAATTCTAGGAGCTGAAAGGATTTGTTGTTGGAAGCTTTGCTGTGTTCATCTGTGGATCCTCCAGGGAGGATGAACAGCTCGATTACATTACGCATCAGGCCGGATTCCCGCAGCCAAATTCTAGTTCACCCATGTGAATCCATTTCAGAATGTATGGCTGATTCACTTTCTGTCTTCCTGTGGCTCCGCTGTCCTCTCCCCTCACTGATGAAAGCTATTTTCTTCTTTTCCCCCCACACTGACAGCTGGTGTGTGCTCTTCACCAGCAACACTTCAGCTGAGACCGGCTCTATGTATAGATCACCGTCATTGAGAAAGCCTCCTTCAATGACTCTTGCTGTTATCAATTTATCTGCCACACGGTGCCACGCTTCACTTTTTGCAATAATTCCTCACAATAAACCCAGTAACTCTGCACCGTGGAAGCTCCTCGGGTACATAAAAATCCAACTTATTTCGTGATGAGAAAGTCAACATTATTGTCCAAATGTCAAGTTGTCCCCTGAGAGGAATTGTAATGTACACACAGCTTGTGGTTGGTTTTAATTATGACATTTATGAGATGTGTGAAAGCCAAGCTCGTGCTCCCTTTCCACTGTTCCAATGAGGATTTTTCCCCCGTGAGAGTGAGTCATCATTAATTGCAGGTAGAACCAGTGAATCGATCTGTCAGGTAGACTTTTCCTTGGCTGCAAATTAGTTTTCCCTGGAAGAGACTACGAGAGGGTTGCAGCATCTCTGCCCAGCCCATGGTAATACCACATCCATCCTGTTACCATAGTTTCCCTGGATGCCTACAAAGTTCAAATCAACACACTGCAATTACCACCCATTCCTCAGTGTACCGCTGCCCATTGTGGCTGCCTCCACCAGGAGAGCGAGGACAAGCTTCGCTGCTTTATTCTCCCGTATGTCATCCAGGCCTGGAAAAACAAGATTAAATTGGTTTGGCTCAACTATTTGCTGCCAACGAAAAGAAGATGGTTCAGCCTCTAAAAAAAGATATCCGTTACCATTCAGGTAGATGATGCCTCCTTGCCTGAGCGTCTACATCTAAGCATATGCGTAGCCATAGATGCACGCACACAGCCATGCGCTCCTAAACAAATATACATTCCATACTCGAATCGAGACTCAGAGATGCAGAAAAAAAATGACAGTAACAGAGATCAGGCTTGGGCTTGTGCACAAACACGAAAACCAACTCCCGGTGAGCGTGCACGTACCGAGGGCCTGCGGACCACACAGTCAAACATTAGCAGCCCGTCAGAACTCTGTCATTTTGTGTTTAGAAGATGTGAAGGCGCTCGCTGCATTTGTGACCTTTGCTGCGACTGTGAGGAGCGTTTCTCCCTCTTTGGAGATGATGATTAATTTCTGTTATTTACATTGCCGCCCCGGGGGCTCCTCCACGGGCTTCACACATTTGTCATTTCCACTGCACTGTTTTTCAAATGGAGATGAAATAGAACGTATAGCCCCGTGGGTCTGCCTCTCCACCACTCCTTTGAGCGTAGAAGGCGCGGCGAGAAAATGTATTTGCTGGTAATAAAACAGCCGCGTCGATACGGCGCAGCGGCAACAGTCACACAGGCGTGTGGCTCCAGTAAACAGCAAAATAATCTTAAGGGGCTTGCTTCCACCACTCCCAGGCAGCTCTTCTTTAATTGGAGTGCTGATTAGATGGGCCTCGTCCGTAAACCAGCCCGAACACTGGTTTGATCCAGCTGCAGATCCGCGCTGCTGTTGCTAACACTGGTTTATAGCCTGCAGGAACCATAGCATCCCAGATGTCTGTGTATTCCAGCACTGATGCAGTGAATACACACACACACACACACACACACACACACGCAGCAGCCAAACACCTTGTAAGTCTACATTCACCCCGTTCTCACATTTCTTTCCTCGTCTTTTTTTAACAGTTCAGGGCTTACTGCACCTCCTGGGATTGTGGTGATGGAGTAAAAGAGAAGTGAGAAGAAGAAACAGAGCTGAGGTGAGAAAGACTCGAAGGTGTCCTGAGAACATTTTTGCTTTATGGAAAAAAGCTGCGGCTAATCCTCCGAGTGTGGCGGCACCGTTTGCATCCCAAGTAGGAATCAAAGCGCTCGTTCGAACACCAGAGTTTCGACTTTTTATTTGCTGCCATCGTACGTTTCCGCTGCCCAATTTGCTCCAAAATCAGCAGCAGAAGTCTTGCTTCATCACTGTCCTCATTAGCCACCATCAACACAATCTGGCTTTTTTTAAATGCTATTAGCAAAAAGTACAAAATTATTACTGTCATTATTATGCTCTGCTTAGTTACGCTGAGACGGTCGGGGTAGGAAACAGCGGCCGCTGACGAAGGCTAAGTGAGTTATGGTCATTTATGCTAATCAGAGCACAGCACTGCACATAGTTCTCTATGCTAAACAAACACTTTATTTTCCCAATGAGAAAGGCCGACATTTGTTCCCCAGGGTTGCATTACTGCAGCTGCTTACAGCTGTGATCATAACTTAACATCTCAGTAATAGGCTTGGCCCTCTAAGCCAGCTGACCTGTGAGGCCCGGGACTGCTTGACAGCCATAATTACACATGTGAGCCATTTAAATGGGCATGATTAGGCAGTAAGAAAAAAGCCTCAAAGGGTGAAAGGAGGTGATTAGACAAGTGCGTGCTGATTCATCAGCCAGTGGGAAAAATCTAATCGCTGCGGGAGAATATTTGCGTTGCTTTATGCAGTAATAACTCATGTTATTGTCGGCAAGTGCAGCCATTACAAGAAGATGCAATTTTATCAAAACTTTTTCATTTCAGCTTTTTTTTTTTCCTTGTCCAGTCTACTTAGGCAGGTCATCAAAATATGTTTAATGCCAGTGGTTCAGTCTTGGTCACTTCCCTCGTGTTTCTTTCAGCGTGTTGTTTAAATTAATAACATGGTTGTGTTGTCTGTGTACCCCTGAGCTAGTCTCAAACGTCTCCGACTTCACCCTCTGGCCTTTACCCCCCGCCCCCCCACCCCCCTTCCTTGCAGACATAGACACCCTTGGTGCAGGATATCAAAATACTGCATGTTAATGTGGCAGGTTTATTTATAGAACGGAGGATTTCTTATTATTTTATCATAAAAAAACAGGCTGCATTGTGCCACACTAATACTTGTGTGTCCTACTTGCCGTCATAATATCTGACAAGCTGCTGGAGGCACTTCTGCATGTGTGCTGTGAGCCACAGTCCAGTTGTGACAATGGGTTCTGGGATTTCAATAATCCAGCCTGTCTAACTGTATTTCCATCTAGGTGACTTGGAACATACTTTTGCAGCCACAGAAGTGGCTCCTGCAGGTGCCCAAATCTTGAATTACCCCTGAGACATACATCATAAAGAAAACCCATCATATTCTGGGTTGACGGGGCCGCGTTCCACACGGGAAGAGTGACTGGGCTCCTTTGGTGCTAGCAACGAGACACGGCTAAACACTGAGGACAGCATCAAATTAGAGCAGGTGGTGCTCAGTGGCACTGGTGGGGGTCAGGGATAAAGTAGGACACTTGTGCAGTAAATACTCAGAAATGCAAATATCTGGTCCCCGACACCACTTCGATAATGATCCTTCACTCAACTTGAAAAACCTATACAGCATCCGGGCAGCTCCAGCAGCCAGCGCCATTAATACCATATTAACGATGCATGTCTGCTTTGGAATCACAATATTTTTGCAAAGGCTCAATTTGAAATCCATCAAGAGTACGGGCTCATTACTGGTATGTAGCTGAGGAATTATCGGAACTGGGCCCTTTGCTGTCTGTCTGTCATTACAACACTGTCAGATGTGCTTTGGCTGGGGGGCTGTTAAAAGGAGCACCAGGACTTATCTGCTCGGCTGTAAAATGATTTTCTGTCTCTTCAAGAGATGCCAGAAGTGCATGTCTAAGTGTGTGTGTGTGTGTGTGTGTGTGTGTGTGTGTGTGTGTGTGTGAGAAAGGGGGAGTATCAAAGATCTGAGAGTAATTAAGATATGGGCTCACATCACATGACGGCTTTGCACGAAGGACACAAGCAGATAAAATTGAATCTGCAATTGTTGAGTTGGGGGTGGGGTGTGTGTGTGTGGGGGGGGGTGGGGTGTGTGTATATGGGGGGGTTGATTAATTACAAAACTCTCCAAAGATGGCCCACCCACTCCTAAATTGAGCCACCATCCAATAGGTGCTGCGCGGCTGCTGCTGACCTCCACACCTTCCCCTTATCTTTAATAGGCAGGTTATCTCGTTATCCGTTGCAGCTCATCCGCTCGTTCGCGACGCCGCTCCAGCCTAAGACTGAAATACATCATTAGCTTCCTATCAAGCTGTTCCACGTAAAGATTTCTTTCTTTTCCTAAAGGGTAAAACAATTGCGGGCTAAATGGAATTTCAATAGACTTGATGACACACAGAAACTATCTATATGAGCCTCGGTTTCACAGCCAGAGCTGAGCATGCTGGGTGATTTTTGTCCTTATTCCTAATCTGTACATAGTTGTTGGTGTCATAAAAATCAAATTTTAGGTCTCTTATAGACTGACATTTGGGAAATACATAAGGAAGTTCGATGAGATGATTGAGGCAGGTATCCACCGTTTCATCTCACTCTCTGCACAACCAGGATTTTTCCAAAACGTCAAATACGCGTCTCCTCTGGCTGCTGCAGGCGGACCTGCCTGCTATTTATGTGGTGCTATGTGCATTCGTTTGGAGAAATTTAGGATTTATTGGACTCAATTCCCAGCAGGAAAAAAAAAAAATTGTTCATTTATATTCCGCGCAACAAACGCAGAAGAAAGAGAAAGTAGAAATAATGCAATATGCTAGTGGAGCCGCTCCCTCAGGACCAGGCTTCCTCCTGGATTGATCACCGAGTGCCTCCTCTCATCGCCTCTCTGCACATATGTGACTCTATGATCTGTGGTCTCTAATCATTTCGTTCTTGTGCAGAGATTATTTCACAAAAGCAATGAAGCTTTAAAGTGCTGATTCATATCACGGTTCGCTGACAGATTTGGAGGAGGCCTGCCTTCATTTACTCTTCCTCTGAGCCACCATGTTTATGATTGATAAATCTTACAAAAGAAGTAAATTGAATTTCCTCCTCCTAGTGGGGTTAATAGGCCACGTTTATATACGCCTCACAAAGCGTTTGGTTTCCACAGGCCCCTCGATGGCATCGCGCAATATCTGTCAATGACAAATCGTTTGTTTTCGCAGAATAAACAAAGAGCTGATGTTTGCTCGAGCAGCGAGAAACAGGCACCGACAATTAAAAAAAAAAACAAAAAAAACGGGGGATGAGACGAAAAGGAATTTCACAGCCCAGATGAAAGGAAGGTGGAAAACCTGTGCGAGCGCCTTTGTGATTATGTTTCACCCTGAACAAACATGCTGAGCCTCACAAAGAGAAGAAATCATCGATCTACCGACTCCAATCATAACACATCCGCTTTTTCCCTAGTTTACTTTCTGGCAAGCTCTCGGGACTTTATAAATTATTTTGGGTGACAGATCGATCTGCTGCCGTGCCCCTCCGCTGAGCAAAGTGGAGCTCGTGACTGCGAGCGGCGCGCGTGCGAGCGCGTGCTTACGTAAACGTGTGCGCGAGCGCGGGGACGGCTTGCATAATTGTTTGTGTGTCGTCTGCATCATCTGCCATCTGGCCTCAAAGTACAGGGGCCACATGGTGCGAAGGCAAATGTCACTGGTCAGACCGGCCAAGGCCAAGTCCCGACGAGTGACGTCAGGACTGCCGACACCTTCTCCACCCAAACGGAGCCCTGCTGGGGAGTCTGATTCCCTCCTGACCCCTTGACTCAGTCAGTGTAAAGATGGCGGTGATTAATGCTAATCCTAGCCTAGCTGTCAGTGACAGACCCTCTGGGACAGTCCGAGAAAGTCCAGCAATCTATCTGTCTATCTGTCTGTCTAGTCTGTCAGTCTGTCCACAGGAGCGTAGCGTTCCCGACACTTGCTGAACCTGCGAAACCTCTCTCGTTTTGACGTTAGCACCCCTGCGAAGGGGTTTCTGCTCAATAGATGAGCCGAGTAGACAATGCAGCGTCCTTGGGAGGAAAAAAAAATACTGTGCTACACTGATGGCGTGCCGGTTAGACGCCGCGCTGCTTCTATCCTGCGCTGCGAAAAATTGCATCATCTGTATTTTTCAGCGCTGCTGCAAGGCCGGAGGAAACAGCAACAAGGCTGAAAGGAGGTGCCGAGGTGAAGGGAACCCGTGCTTCGGTTTGGTTTCACGGCCTTTTCTATACATTTTTCTGCTAATGTGTATTCTTGGTTTGTCTGTGTGTGTGTGTGTGTGTGTGTGTGTGTGTGTGTGTGTGTGTGTAGTGTGTGTGTGTAGTGTGTGTGTGTGTGTGTGTGTGTGTGTGTGTGTGCGTTTGCTATAGGCACAAGTACTCATGGTGACAGACACCTCCCTTCAACCTCTAATCCCTACACCTCTTCACCAGACGACAAGAATTGCTTTCCCCGTGGACGCCGTGAGAAGGAGCTGGATGAAAAACAATTAAAAGTGTGCTGGTGGGCGGAACGCTTCTCCCCATTCCATTGTCGCATCCCGAACATCTAGAATTGCGAGAATAATGTAATGAGGAGCAGCCATTTGCTGGGTTTTTCCTTGCCAGTTTCCTATGGTGCTAGTGTCGGCTTTAACATATTAGGTTGTTTGTGGTGGCGGCGAAACAGCGAAGCGGCGACACGTAATTTGGCTTAAATGATGAAAAACGTAGGTAGCATCATAAGTGCTGTGAGCCACACGTATCCATATGGCTTATTTGTAGATTTCTGACAGCCAGCAGTTGTTCGCTCACAAATTATTCCAGCAGGCCTTGCAGGGATAAAAACCAGTCATTCAGTCCTTAAGCAGAAGCCTCTCTTTCCCCGCAGACACACACAGGCTCTCACATGACTGCTTATATGTGCACACAAGTGAACACACACGCACACACACACCAGCTGCCATATGCAATGAAGAAACAAGGAGACCTTTCTCATTTTTACACATCCGCAGGGGGTCAATAACTCATTAGAGCCGAAGAAAAGCCGAGGCAGCCGAGGGAGGAGATGTGGCTGGAGATGGGCTCTGCTGCTGCTCACCTGAGGGTATCAGCCGGTCATTTTTGCCCAGAGGTCACCAGGACGATTCACGACTTCATTTAGCCGTGTGTCATTAAACGCGCCACTGTGTTTCAGGCCCTAAAACCGACTACAACGGCGCGTGCCCGTCCTCTAACCTTTGCTTCTCTTTCTGAGCGTTTTACTGCTAATCCCATCATCTGTTGATTTATCACCTTTTTATCGCTTGTAGTGATCTTTGCATCTCCTTGAAACTCTCTACAAAGATAAAGTTTATGAGGAGGGTAAATTGTTTCCGAGTCTAGTGCAGATCACACGGACATGTATGGTCATCTTTACATTTGCACTTCTGAGGGTCAGTTTTATTCAGCTTTTTTGCTTGTTTAAACATCTGTTTGAGAATATTTCCCAATGAAGGCAGGAGGTCTGTAGATCACCTGAATCGAACGGCATCTGGCTCTTTTGCGTCTTCTTTGCGGTGCCCTGGCACATCTCCAGTGAAGGGAACTCATCTGTTTAATCATCTCAATCACTGAACTGGCCTGTCTAAATATAGAATACAGAGGGCAGGCCTGTGGGAGCGGCACTAATGTACTACACTGGACAAATCTAATGTAAAGAAGGCAGCCTGTGTGTGAGAGCATCTGTCTAAAGGACTGCCTGTGTGTGTGTGTGTGTGTGTGTGTGTTTGCTTTTGGTTTACCGACTTACACACTTAAGGACCTGTTTACAAAATCTATCCCGTTACGCAACCAAATCTGAAAAGCCTTCAGGGTCACTTTAGCGGTAAAAGTTGAATAAGAAGGCACCGTCTGGCTGGATGGATGAGAGTCTGATTGTTGTTATGACACAGCGTCACTGGCGGCCACGCTGACGAGCGAGCGCTACGGTTTGATCCAAAGTGTAAATCCTTAAACACACAAACAGCGTGCTTAATTGGCCGCCGCAGTTCCGTGTCAACACCAATCAT
Source organism: Tetraodon nigroviridis (assembly GCA_000180735.1). Classification (NCBI taxonomy): domain Eukaryota; kingdom Metazoa; phylum Chordata; class Actinopteri; order Tetraodontiformes; family Tetraodontidae; genus Tetraodon; species Tetraodon nigroviridis. The sequence continues at coordinate 1,013,309 of CAAE01015000.1, forward strand.
CAGAAAAGACCTTGAAACTTCCCAGGAGGTGGCGTGGGCATCGGACTTCGGATATTTGAGGGATTCTACTCCGACTGTTCTTTCATTCTTGGAAAAAAATGCTCTGCAGCAGTCAAGAAAACAACCTCACATCAGAAGTCATTTTCTGTCCAACACCATGTGCTGCTGCTCCTGAAGCTTTTCTATTAGCGCACCAAATGGAATCCTTTCTTCAGCCGTGCTCCACGCTCACAGATGGAAAATTCACTTGGAAAAGTTGAACTGGAAAAAACATCCAGGGAATTCTTACCAAGAACACTTCCTATAGCAGTGTTTAATTAGCGACTCTAACCAGGAGTTCTACCAGAAAACATCTTGATAATCCAAAATTTCCAACTAGTAGCCAAAGTTCCAAACCCATGCAAGGAATTCCAACTGGAACCTTGGATTTTTTCAAAACTGGCCCTTTTCCCATCTTGACTCTGTAGGAGCACACAGATAAACTCCAATCTAGACTCCAACCACTTATCTTTGTGGATATAGACATCAAGTCTGGCCTGACGGAAACCTACAACCTTTTCTGGGTTTGTTCAAGAGCGGTCACCTGACCAATCCCCAGCACCCTGGTTCCATTTGATTCCACTGGATAAAATATGTCAGTGAGTTTTAGAAATCCAGTGCCAGAGGCAAGTTCTCTCTCTCTTGCACGCACACACACGCGCGCGCTGTTACTTTTTTATTGAGCACATAAAAATATCCTAAATTCAGCAGTTTGTTCCAGTCTGACCAAAAAGGTCATAAATAAAAGAGAGGCTGTGTGAATTTTAAACAGAGTTAAAACACTGGCTATTTGTGCTACAGTTACAGCGGCGTGCGCGCTCAGCCGAGACGCGTGCGTTTAGTGCCATTTGGCAACCGCTGGAATATTCAAATGCCCTGATGAATACACAGCCCCTGGGTCTGACGGCTCCCACTGCAAAGCCAGTGCGTTCCGACGTGCTCGGCATAGACTAATGGGATTTCCGACAGTCCTGTGCATTCGTCCTACAAAAACGCAACAGTTCCCAGAGGAGAGCGGGGGCTGATCGCGTTGCAGATGTCCCACCGAAGAAAACAACAACAGCAGCAGCAGCAGCGGCGGCGGCAGCAACAAGGGGGCACTCACGCAACAGCCGCAAAAGCCGCCACTGGGCACGGCTGCGTCTGGACACTTTCTGCTCACTTGTTGCCAACCCCAGCGCGGGTTTTTAAACAGGAGCCACGGCTGCGCAAAAGAGGAGATTCCCGGCGGTTCCAGCTGTAGGTCTGAGTTCTCGGTCAGCGGGAGATCGTCCATTTTCTAGAAGCGCAGCGGTGTGTAGTTGGGCTTGACTTTGAGCCCCGGGGTGCTCGGCTGGAGCCGGCGAGCCGATCCTCTGAAGCCGGAGACGGTCAAAGGCAGAAAGAGGCGCCGGGGAGCCGCGGTGCTGTCCAGGGTGCTGAAACAGCCCCCAAACACCCCCCAAAACATCCAGGGCGCTGAAACAGCCCCAAAGATCCGACTCCAAACGTGCTCCTACGTCTCCAGTCCATCTTTGGCAGCGAGACGTTTCATTGATTATGCTTATTTTGGAAAATGTCAGTGCGGCGATGTAGCCCAACGATGTTGACCTTTGCGCGTTGTAACTGCGCCGGAACGTTACAGGAGCGCGAAACATGATCGATCGCGATTTGTTGCAGAGCTGAAATCGGCAGGCTGTAGAATTTATTTTATTAAAGAAAAAAAAGTCTAAAGGTAAAGTCCACACCGGTGTAGGATCGAGGTACCGCGTTGGAATACGCAACATAGTTCCAAACTGTCCAAACAGCGACGCTGAGGCGAATATTCTTCATCTCTGCTGGATCCAAATTAGCGGGATGAAAAGAGACCAATGTGACTGGCGCAGATCACACTCAATTATTCAGTTAAGGTGATGTGAAACCGCGGGTTTTATTGTACCGTTTAAAACACTTAAAATGAGTAAATCCACGGGGATTATCGACGCGCACAAGGAGGAAAAAAACTAATATATGCGTCAAGTTTTGCTTTGGGAGCTTCTGCCCACTTTGATCACCATTACGCATCGATTATGAGCCTCTTTGCGAGCAGCAGAGGAATTTCTGGGTGCAGGGAGGACCACTCCTCTCTCTGCATATGAATTTCTCTCCTCTCCCCACAGCCGGGTGAGGAGGGGGAGGGTGGGCTTGCAGTCGACGAAACGAACTGGAGTTTATTGAGGAGTAGCTGCAGCGGGAGGGGGAAAAAACGCCGAACGACGAGCAGAAAGAGGAGATCGCGCTCCTGCGTTTGACCACTCTGCCCGCAAACTGCCGCCTGGATTGTTTAACTTGTTGATGCGACGTTTTCCTTCTCTTTTTCCTCCAACGTCTGGCTGCGGTGACCAATAAATGGGTGGCGGTTTCGCAAGTCTTCTCTTCCGATGATATATTTTATTGAACTCGCCGTGGATGCAGTTTAGGGAGAGCCTTGCCTAAGGTGGGTGCCTCGCTTTTGATCCGTCTTTTTTCCCCCACACCAAACCAGTTTATTCCGCTGGTTGGCGATCATTTCCGATTCTGCCGCAAAGTAAACCTCCATCAGAGAACATCTGAGTGATTGTGAAAGTGCTTGGCGCAGTGGCGGCAGAAGTAAACGGCGTTCTGGTTCTTTTGTCACCTTCTGGTCGCAGCGCTAAACACCGGTGTCTCTGTGCTCTTCTTCCTGCAGATGCAATTCGTCTCCGAGCCGTAGCACTGTGATAACTGCAGCAGGGTTGTATTAGACGCTCCAGGTCAGCATGGCAGCAGGTGTAGCGGCATGGCTCCCCTTCGCCCGGGCGGCAGCCATAGGATGGATGCCCGTGGCGAGCACCCCGATGCCCATCCCTCCCCAGCAGAAGAATAAGGACCAGGACGGGCTCATCATCCTCAACGTGAGCGGGACCAAGTTTCAGACGTGGCGAACCACTTTGGAAAGGTACCCGGACACTTTGCTGGGGAGCACAGAGAGAGACTTTTTTTTCCACGAGGAGACGAATGAGTACTTTTTCGACCGCGACCCCGACATCTTTAGGCACATCCTGAATTTTTACCGCACCGGGAAACTACACTACCCCCGCCAAGAATGCATATCTGCGTACGACGAGGAGCTCGCCTTCTTTGGTATAATTCCCGAGATCATTGGGGACTGCTGCTACGAGGAGTACAAGGACCGGAGGCGCGAGAACGCGGAGAGGCTGCAGGATGATGAGGAGATGGACATGAACAATGACGTCACGCCGGTGAATCTGACGTACCGCCAGTACCTGTGGCGGGCCTTTGAAAACCCTCACACCAGTACCTTAGCTCTGGTCTTCTACTATGTCACAGGCTTCTTCATTGCCGTATCGGTGATGGCCAACGTGGTGGAGACGGTTCCGTGCGGGACTTTGCCCAACAGGTCAAAGGAGATCTCCTGCGGAGACCGCTACGCGCTGGCGTTCTTTTGCCTGGACACGGCGTGCGTCATGATTTTCACCGTCGAGTATCTCCTCCGTTTGATCGCAGCTCCCAGCAGGTACAAGTTCATGAAGAGTGTGATGAGCGTCATCGACGTGGTCGCCATCATGCCTTACTACATCGGCCTGGTCATGACCGACAACGACCAGGTGAGCGGCGCTTTCGTCACGCTCAGAGTCTTCCGGGTCTTTCGGATTTTCAAGTTCTCCAGGCACTCGGCGGGGCTGCGCATCCTGGGCTACACCTTGAAGAGCTGCGCCTCCGAACTGGGCTTCCTACTCTTTTCTCTCACCATGGCCATCATTATCTTCGCAACGGTCATGTATTATGCGGAAAAAGGCTCCACGGGCAGCAAGTTCACCAGCATCCCTGCTGCGTTCTGGTACACCATTGTCACCATGACAACACTTGGGTAGGTGGCTCCATTAAGTCAATAAAACGATAGTGGGTTTTACAGGTCATGATAGCTCGACGCTTTACCCGGATTCCTTTATTTTTCTTAACTCCTGTGTTTGTCCAAACACACGATCACAACATTTAGGCAATAATTATAATTTCTGACTGGTTAAATGAACTTGAGTTAATTAGGTAATGTTCGTGCTGTGTTCCCGCTGATTGCCAAGTGGTCACAGGTGTGCACACGCTAACCTCGGAGTGCAGCTCAGGGACGCTCTGATTTATAGAAGAACCTGTGCACCGTTTAGTGGCTATCAGTGGACTCCAACCCCACAAGCAGCGCTCGTCCAAGGTTCCAGGCTCTTTTGTTACATGTTTTCAAGATTCTTTTATCGGCGCCACCGTCAACAAAGCCCTACGTTTTTCATTTCGCTATAAACGCTGTTGAAACTAAAGTGGGGGAGAAAAATCTGGCTGAAATCCGCTATACAGGCCAAAGACGCACACACACACGCACACACACACACGCACACACACACCCCTCAGCCTCCTCCTCCACCACGGTGTCTCATTCAGTCTCTGTAAGCTCCTCTCCTCCGTTTACAAGGTACAGTAAATATTTGAATGCTAATTTCATGCTCGTGAACAACATCAGTTGTAGAATGTGCTGATGTAGCATAAAATAATTAAACGATTAAGACGATTACATCAAACTAGTTTGTATTGATGTGTGCACCCAACCATTTTGGTGTGTGTTTTGCATTTGATTTGTTGTTTATTTAAATTGTCAATGCCATGTCAGCGTTTGGGGGCCGACTCCTTTTCATATTACAAATTTGTTTTCACTTGGTTGTCATGTGATTTAAGGTCAAATTTCAGGAGATATTTTTAAATTGTAAATGAGTTTGGGCCACTAAATCTCCTGGCTGGGCCTGGTTTCCTCCCTTCACCCCCTCACGGCTGACACATAAATGAGATCCTGTTGAAACAATGTTGTCTTTTAATTTCAAAAGCAGATCGTCGCTGATCAAACATCCCAAAACAAATTGCCGCCATCTGTAGGTGCTTGTGCGTCCTCACTCACCCCGCACGGCAGCAGGTGTGTACTTGTGCGTGCTTGATGTCTAGCTTTATCCTGAGAATTGGAAGCTTCAACATGCGCTTTCTGCACCATTTTTGTTTTAATGATGCGGGAATTTCTGTCAACGATCAAAGAATCGTATTCCTGCATCCTCTGTGTTTGATATTGATTCTTCCTTTTGTCCGCCGTCATACGTGCATTGATGCGTCCTCTCTGTGGGCAGCGTTTGTTATTATTGCGTTTATCACAGCCATGACTGTTATTTACCGTCGCCAGAGAAACCTTTGTCTACTCACTCACGCTGCCGGGGACACGAGCTGGTGGATTTTCTGTCTTCTTAATGGCGTACAAGGCTCCCCCTGTGCTCGGTCAATACCAGTCGAACCGCCGTTCGTCCTGGAAATGACCACGAGTGCATAATTAGTGAGGATGCTGTGATTGAAGCCGCCACATCAAAAGTGACGCTGCCTTGGCCGGTCTTTTCATTTACATTCATAGCACAGTTGAAAGATGAGTTGTGTGAGGAGGTCTATTATTTATCTCTGGGGATCAACAAAGACGCTGCTGCATTCAGCTCGGAAACCCCCTTTGCGGCGTCTAAGATGGATTTAGAAACCGCTGTGATGCGTGCGTGCAGCACTTTATGGGTCCGTCTCTGTCACTGCGTGGCCAACGGTGTCAGCCTGGTTAACGGATCTGCAACCTGCTCAAATCTTGCAGTGGTGCAGAATGCTGCATAGATGGCTGCCACCGGAGACGCAGGCACGCTTGGACTCCTCGTTCTCTTCATGCCGTGCTGTCTTCAGGTGTGGTTTGGAAATGGCACGCGCCCTTAGAAGCGTGCTGTGCTCTCCTTTGGTAACCTTCAAATACTTATCTGCCATCTGCATGGTGAAAAACTGACACAAATCCAACAAATTGCTACAATATTTTAGTGTTTTATGAAGAGGATTTCTTGGCAGCCTTTTTATTTGGTTGTAAAAAGGGTCTTTAAAGACTAGCGGGGCCGCTGCCGGATGGAACCTCCATTTAGAGCACTCAGGGTCTGGTAGTCAATGATGCCTTATGACTGTATGATATCACCGAGCCTTTCCACTACATGTATTTTCAATTTCCCTGACTTATGCCCTGTGGAAGTAAAGACAGTGCCATGCATTCTATCCCCTGCTGATGGCCCATTGATTGTGCTTAAGCAGACGTGCAGACATTGGGAGAGCAGGGGCTGCTGTTCAGAGCCACTTGGCAGGCAGCCTGAATGAAAGCGAAGGGCGCCTGGAGACCGGCGGAGAATCAATAGCACTGTGCAGCTGTGTGTCACACCTCTGTGTGTCTACAACTATGTGCCACAAAACACGGGACAGGACCTTCTTATCCCTCCCTATTTATTGAGCCCAAATCTCTGCGGCTGTTTTACGACAGAGAATAATCTGCCTCTGTCAGCATGCGCCTGCTGAGATTGCAGGGGACTGAGCGAGATATGAGATTTGTGTCTGTGGATCTGTGTTTTGCAAAGCGATTGAAAGAAATGCACGGTGGGCTTGGACTGTGACTTTAGAACTCGACTGTAAGTTGGCTATTTATTGTATTGCGACGTAAAAACAGCACTCTGCTGCTCAGGAATGTGATGCTGCAGAGGTTCCCTCTTCCTCTTTTCCTGATCACCACAGTCAGGCTGAATTAGCTGCTGAGGGAGTTTTTGGTGCCTCAGATCTTTTAAGTGATTTAAGGTGTAATGGAGTGCACTGCTGAGAGCAGCTGTGAAAATGGTGGAAGTCAAGCGCAACCCACAAGGGAAGAGGAGCGTGGAGGACAGGCTGGAGTGTGCCAGAGTCCTACCTCTGTCCGGACACAGACGTCGCCTGATTTGATGGACAAACCGAACCGAGCAGGCTTTCACTCTAAATCCTGGTGTCAATATGCTTCTTTCGGCTCCTGGCTTGAGACTGCGCTACAGGAATGATCATTCTAATTACTGATTTATTGTGACATTTACTGTGTGCACTGTTGTATGGGGCAACAAAGGCAGCGGCACTCTGCAGTTACTCACCAAATGCAACATTTATCACCGCATCCTGCAGCTCCACCCACCAAATATGGCGGAAAAGGTTGGACTGAGCTATGTAACCCCCCCCCCCCAGATAGGATTTATGGGATAGAAAAGGGAAGGTTAACAGACACAGGGGTCACCGTCGGCCTCATAAACCACCAATGTGTAACCACAATGACGGTTTGCCCGTGTTGACACGCGACCTCAAGGAAATCCAAGAGCTACAGTTCTAAGTGCACAATCTGCACTTCGGTGAAGCTTTTTGAAGTCCAAACTCTTTGCCGCATGTCAAATGTAATTTAAATTTACAGGAATAATCTGCAGGGCCTTTCCTGTATCTGTACCCAAGAGATAACAAATGCATTCCCGAAGATACAGAACTCACGTGATTGGATAACTCCCGTTCCCCCTGGCAGCCGACACAGAGGATTCTCACTTTTTTTTTTTTTTTTTTTTTTTTTCAAACACGACAGACAGTGAGAACATTTGGTGGGTTTGATTATGTACTCCAATGGCTGTAATGTTTCTGGAGAATACATTACAACACTTGGCGGTGTGTAGGTTACGCGCATTACGAAAATCAGCAATCCATTATAAGCTGTGTGATGTATTATTGTGAAAAGCAGAAGAGGCTGATGTGAGTTGTGTAGGCTGCCATTATCCCGCGTGCTTCTCCTCTCGCTTTATTGAGGGGGAGAGGTGATACTAATATGAGGCTGGTATAATAGTCCTGAAGTGACAGGTGACTTAATGAGGGGAACCTGGCACTGAAACGTGCTCTGTGCGACCGCCATTCTGCTCATGCAAATGACTGTGAAATGGAGGAGAGTGCAGGGTTGGAAATGCGCGGCCGTTCTTCGCTGTCGATCGAGATCACGGCGAGCAGCGGAAGCAGCGATGCATTTAGATGCATTTATTTTGATCAGTGCTCAAATTTTCCCTTTGTTTTTTGGAAGAAATTCCCAGAGGCAGCTCGAGCTTTGGAGGAGCCGCTTGGAGGTGTGATTGGTTAGCGTCTCCTCTTTCATTGATGTGATCCAAAAGGAAGGAACTTGAACGTTACTTATTGAGCGTAGTTATGATTTATCTTTATTGAACAATACGCCATCAAAAAGAAATTTGTGGTCAGTGAACCCTGAGGTAAATAACAGATTGCAGCCAGCTGGTAGGTTGGTGAGGATGGTGTGTGTGTGTTTGGGTGTGTGCGCGTGACTGTGCGTGTGTGTGAACTGACTCTAAAAGCAGACATGCATCACTGCGGATGGTGGGATTGATAAATAATCTATATAGCAAGGACAAAATGGCTGTCCCTCCGTTTGATTCAATTTCTTTGACAACCGTCTTCGAGGCAGCACCAATAATAACCATTCGGATGGGGGGTAGTGGTGGTGGTGGGGGGGTCATTAATTCACTATGAATGTGCTGCATTTAGCAGGGAAATTGACTAGCATGTTCTGCACTCAGTCCTTGCTAACGTTGTGTTACAACATAAAATATGCCATCAGTGGGGTTTTTTCCCGACACTCAGCATTTTTTATCTTCTTTGTATTGCAAGCAACCTCAAAGATTAATGGAATCTTCTAGAACAAGATTAAAGCTGCTCTGAATGAATGCAGCATCAGTGCAACGGGAAAAGAGGAGATATGTGAGAAAAACACACCACTTCAATTTCGTTGTGGTAAGAAAGCAGTTGCTCTGCCCGGTTCCACTTCCATCCAATCAGATCACGGTCCAGAAGCCCTCTCCCTGCTTCCATGATGAATGAAATTTGCTGGAATTTCCTATCATCTGCCTGTTGTCAGATTTTGAAAGTCGATACGTTGTCAGATGCACTAGATCCAAATGATCAGCATAAGCCCACCGGCTATCTCCTCCTCAAGTGCTGCACAGCTTATTTACATATGGGGCATTTACATAGAGATGAAAATGGCTTGTCTGGGCATGAAGATTGCTATGCTGACACACATAATGCTTTCTCATCACTTCATTTGTATAACAGTAGCCCAGTCAAAGTGAATTCTTGTCACATCGCTTCCTTGCAATTATCACGACAGGATCTAAAGAAGGAAGGGTTGTGAGCGCTAATCCCTCCTGTTAATGTCTCCAACAGGTGCGCAGCCTTTTACGTGCTGACACGAGCGATGAACAGCACCACTTATTTTTCATGCAATAGCAAATACTTTTATTCCTTTTTTTGTTTCACTTATTTTTCTGTTTGTGTTTGTGTTTTGCATTGCAGAATGTTACCATGGCTACGTCCACCTAAGAACACCCTGCAGAACCAGAAGGTTCGCACAAACATTTTTGTGCATAACTATCCTCTGTATGAAGAGAATTGGATATATATTCAACTGTTGCTTAAAGTTAGACCGTAGTGTTGACAAAAACACGCTTAAAAGTGTATTTTAGTGCAGTTGTTAGTATTTTAATTAAACAGAAAGAAACAATTGTCTTAAATTTAGCCACTAACCACGTTTGTAGTCCTGTGAATCTCCCTCTGTCAAAGTGAAGGAAGAAAAAGCTAGGATGCTTTCCTCCTTTGTTTTTCCCAATTTTCTGAGGCATAGAAAAAGAGGCAACATTTTTAACAATTAAAAAAAGATTCTTTGAGCTCCTTCATATCCAAGAACCGACACTGAAACATAAACCGTGTACGTGAGCCTCATTATTTAATTTTTTGGAGTATTTCACACATTTTGTACCCCACAGGAAAAGCCTGAAATGCTTCGTTGCAAATGAGCCAATGTTGAAAGGAAACATCCATTCATTATCTGCCACCATTTATTCTATACAGGCTTATAAATGGGACTGGAGTCTGTCCCAGCAGGGGTGGGCTACACCCCGATGAGATCAAGTTCATCACATAACGTACAAGATTACTGACTTGCATGCCATTAAAATATCGGAGAAGAAGGAAGCCGCTCAACACCCAGCCGGGAACCAACGCAGTCACCTCTCGCTGCGAGGAAACAGTGCAGCTTGTGAAATATCGAGTTATCCGGCAGTAATCAGTGTAATCAGAACTGTGCGAACTCCAGTTTGGCAAGGTTCTCAGACCCAAAGCTGCAATCTGTAACTTCTGGAAATCATGCAGAAGGCTTAGATCCACACAGCTCTGCAGCCTTATCCTCCAACTGGATCTGCTCCACAGCCCAATCAAAAAATTTGCACCCATATGGGTCAATCAGGAAATGCAGAGCTATAAAAGCTGCAACTCAAAAAAGGCTCATCTGAGAAGTCAGTGAGAAAACAGCTGGAGCAGCTGTGAAAGCAGAGTTCTGCACTGTGGTTCTGCTCGAAGACAATAGGGAGGAAAAGGCCCAAAAAATGCACAGATTTTCTCAAAAAAGGGAAACTGGTGTAAATTTACCACTTTGTGATGATGATCAATGATAATTGCTTCCAGTGGTGTTTGTAGGAGAGATAAAATGTGCACGCACGGTGAACGTGCCTGTGAAGAGGAGACTTGTGTTACCTTCCAGCATGCAGGTTTCTCTCTGGCGTTCGTCTCTACAGTTTTCTCTTCTGGCTGCTGTATTTCAGCTGCATTCATCATACTCTTCGCCTCTGCAGGGTCCCCCTCTTGGTCTCCGGGCTTACTATTAGTGTTGTCATGTTTACACCTAAGCTGGTTTTACTGCGTGCAGCAGTGAGCAAACACTTGATTGACAGCTTGGCTCAAACTGACTCAATTGGCTGATTTTGCCCTAAATAAGACAAGAAGCCAGGCCACAGCGGGATCCGCAGTATTTACTTATCTCTTTTTTTGTGAGAAAGGGAATAAATCAAGTTATCAGATTAGCTGACCTTCTTGACATCCATTATGTAAGGATTGTTTTTTTTTTCTCCACAGCCCCAAGCTTAATCTTCGTCATTTCTCCTTCAGTTGCTTCTAACTTTAAATTCCACGCCGGCACCGACTGCAGATATGTGGTCTCAAGTTCAGAACAGCCCAGTTTCCTTAATGCACATTAGTCCACTGTAAGGTCGGAAAACTAATCCTCGTTCCCACGCAGTGCTGAAAAAACACAGGAGAGACCCGATTCCATCACGGTCACATTGCTTTTTAAATGAATGATGAACCTAAAATAGGCCAATCAGTGACTCTGAACCGGCTTCCATTGCGTCACCCTTGGAATGGGCTCACCGCAGCGCCGTACGCTTATGTTTGAGTATCAGACCCATCCACGCATCGCCAGGTAATGAGTTCCGGTTGAAGGAGAAACAGTTGTCCGACTATTTTTAGATGCTACTATTACTATGGTAAACATTGACCTATACCCTTCATTATGCTGCAATTCCCAGACCCAGAGCAGCCACCGATGACCTCCATATCTGCAGCACAGGTGTAGTAAAGTGATGATAGCCCCATCTGTCATTGAGAGCAGTTTATAGGAGCAGCACTGCCCTCTGCTCCCCCTCTTTTCCTACCCTGTCCATGGGACTGCGTGGTAAATGCACATTTCTGAATCAGTGCCAGCCTTTTGTGATACCAGACTGTGGCATCTCTTCCCCCCACATTTGTCTCTTTATCAAAAATGCCCCTCAGCCACCAGACCAACATCTGTGATCAGCAGAGCTTTAGAGATTATAGCTAGCAGCCATCATCAGTCTCTGGTGTGAGCATGGCAGAGAAGAACTCACAAGGTTACGTAACGCTGATGCAGGGTGATATGATATAGGATATGGCTTTCATGTGGCAGCCATAAACAGAAACTATAGTTTGTCATCAGCCTCAAAGAGTGGGGCTTTGATGCCGGCGCTTTAATTGAAACCGGGTTTATTATGCCGGAACGTGAGAGGCTTCATGGCGAAATCATGAATATTGATTCAGACCATTGCTCGGCTTAAGGCTCTGCTCCTCCGTACGTCCTGATGAATCTCGCGCCAGCATACCACAATAAAAGCCCCTCGTGATCAATACTGATTCCACTTTAATGAAAGCGGCAGCGTTTGCTGTAAAAGCCGAGCGCGGATCTCTGTAGAAGGCAGAGAGTGCACTCCGCGCTGGGCTGCCCATTCTGGCCACCGTTAACCCAGTTTCATTGTTGAGTCTTTGCCACAGGGTGCGTGGATTATTAGTTTCTGTATGCTGTATGAATGATAAGAGGCTGTGTCCCGTTTCAGTTTAGGTATAAAGAGCTTCCTCTCTATCTGCCTGGCAGGGAGGTCCTGCTGAGAAGGAGGATGTCAGCCTGTCACCCTGACGCATGGCAGCTGTTTCCTGCCTGCCCCAGCTTCTATAAATAGCCAAATATATCACCTAATGTAGGCCATTTGGTCAAACAGAAACCAACAGGGCACATGCACTGGGGCTGTATGTTCCCTTTTCACCCTTTTATCCGGCTCCTCATGCACGTGTGCATCTCTCTTGCCTCCAAAGTCTCATTATTGTTGTCGTCATGTGGTCCCAGATGGATTGATGGTCTTTTAAGGGCCGACTGTCTGACAGGCTCACGTCTTTAGATATTTTTACCTGGTCTCTTGCTAATTAGCGACATGCTAAATGCAGCCAACATCATAAAAATGCTATAAACAGATGTTTGTTAGCTTTAGTCGGGATGGTTGTGGAGACCACTGCAGCAGTTTTGTGCAACTTTCTATCGGCCAGTGGGTGTTTTCCAATACCAAATTCGCATAACAATGTGATGCAATTGGATTACCACAAATTCTGGTCCTGAAGAATTATCGCCGTGTTAAATCCACACACCTCTGCCACAGTCTCAACAAGGACTGAACATTCAATCTCTGCAAAAAGAAACGGTGATGATGCTTTTATTGTGCTTGGCCCCTGTAAAATTCAGAGCAGTCACATGACAGGCTGAGGGCCCCACATATCAGTGTCCAGCTTTCGGCTGTCTTTCTGTGTAATTTACTACTTCACACTGATGAACCATGGTGGTCTCCATGTTTCTTTATAAGCCAGTGGGGTTTTTTTTCATAGTAATACAATGATGAACTTGCTGCAAATGGAAATGTGTTTCTGACACCTAAAACTGAAAAAGGTCCACAACTCTTGATGGATTTTTTTTTAAAAAGAGAATTACTGAGTCGTGAAGTTTTGGGCAACCATTTATGAGAAAAATGTTTAAAATTTGGGAGTACCGAATAGTTTTGAAGGCATTTTCCTTTACACTATTAAGTTATCCTTTATGACCTATTTTTTCACTGTGCTGAATAAAAAAGATTTATTCTTCATATTTACAATATATATATATATATATATTTTTTTTTTTTTAAATTTTGTCCGGTGTATTTTATTCATTTTACCTCCTTCTGTTTGTGCTGCTGATTAGAAACCATCATGAAGTACTAGTGAAGGGTTTAGTAGTCTCTGGCTGTTAGCACACAAAGATTAACATTCATCTGAAATCCTTGAGTGGTGCATCTTAAAAATGTCACTAAATTTAACTGCTGTCAGGAGGAACTACAATCTGTTCAGGTAGCTGCATGACCTAAAAATATCCAGGGCTATTACTTACAAGAACATATCACGTGCTGGAACGGGTTTGATGTAAACTCTTGTATCTTCTCAAATTTAGAGTGCTTTTACTTTGTGGTAGGAAGTGACTAGATAAGAGGTTTGGATTTTCTTTTGTAAAGCTACACAAAACAACACCTAAAATTCTCCCAAATCCATTAATAAAACAATGTCTCTCGCCTGTGTGTGACAAATCACACTTGATACCCTAAACCAAGACCACATCATAGAGCACAGCAAACTTTTATTATTCCTGTTAGAGCCTAAAGAAATGAAGGAAATAAGGCAAATTATCAAGTTTAGGGGCAGAGCAGGCTAACAGCTAACAAGGTGACATTGAAAAAGAAATAGATGATTTTTCTGTCAATTGACCCAAAATTTTAAAGCTTTTAATGAGATAAATGCTGTAGGTGATCATTTTTGGAAGGGTTTATTCCCAACCTCAAAGATTTGCAGTGTAGACTGGAATATTCAGGCTCCCTGAGGATTCCATTTCCACTTTTGTTTCCTTTTTCAAGGTATTAGTCAAAAATTGTCAACAGCTGATGATGATTTGTTCCTCATTGTCCATAATCCTCGTGGACAAGCTTAGGAGCTAGATTTCTGGCATGCCTTTTCTTGTATCTACGCGCTGACCACAGGGGAACGGTGTGTGTGTCTCTTTTTTTAAACCAGAAGACAAAGATGTGCAAATTTGTGCTGAGAGCCAACCAGTTCAGGTGAATTGTGGTGCCATGTTCTGTGGATTCCTTTGGCCCAGGCTTGTCTTCTGGAGGTCATTGATTCATGCATGAACATCCTCAGGTCTTCAGGGATAGATCCAACATTATCTGTTCAATTACCCCTAAAGGTGAAGCGGTCTCATTCTGATCCCAAAATCAATTTTGTATGAATATTTTTAGAGCTAAGTGCTCCAGGGTCTTTTCCCCACTATTTTGTTTACACTTGTTCGTGACAGGAAACTACTACGTCGCCTGTCGTTCCAACTCCCTTCGCCTTTTCTGCAAAATTGCATCCATCAAAGTTAATGGGCTGTAATCATCACCACAGTTTCACCGCCACCCATCCCACCGCTCACTCTTGAGTATTCAACCCCCAGTCAATGGGATGTAAAGAGCCACAAGCTCGCCCAACGAAATTTCCCATGTCATTAACGACAGCGAGTGCGAATTGAAAGAAAATCCAAAGAAGTTTTCAGACCTAAAACAAACAAGAAAAAAATCATCTCTGTTTACTTGACCCTTCGGGGACTGCAGAGGTAAAACATTTGTCAGGTTGACAAACAGTCAATAGGACTGACACAGTCGTCCAGCCACCCATCAGCATTGTCATCTGGTGAAGTAATTCTTATTAACGTGTGTCAGGCGCCACTGGCAGATACGCTGGGTTGCAGATAGATTATTTTTCCAAATATAGCCATCTGTGCCAGAGTTAGATCAGAGTTTGCTGTGCGCTGGATTTCTGTCTCCGGGCTGCTGGACTTTATTGTCCCTCACAGAGGCATAGACCGGCTCTTTCAGTCCCTGGCGTGGACGCTCTCCAGGATGACTGTCCCCCAAGCGTTTGTTGCTTTTGATATGATATTTTAGCTGTAGCATCCCCAGAAGACAATTTGCGGCCCACGCCAGATGGAAAAGTCCAATTAGGAAGCAGGTGAAGGGGAGGGATGGGAGACGAATGTTCCAACGCTTCCCTGGTCCCCCAGGACGGGCGGCTAATCTTAGAGAGCAGGAACAAAATCAACATTGCTTCTGTTTTACAGGGCAAACGTGTTAAAACCCACCAACCACCCACGCGTTCAGTTTAATAGCAGGTAGTGTGATTTAATTTCCTCACAATCACAGAGGAAAGTGTTAAATTTAATACAGATTGCTCCATCGTATAAATATCTCCTTCTGTTGTCTAAATCTTCAAGGGCAGACATCCTACAAAGCAATTGCTATGCCATCAGCCAGGCCCGAAAAAGAGAAGAAATGAAAAAAGTGCTTAAATATAGCAACCCCCTGGGACAGCGAGAGGGAGGGCATGCAGGGGTGTGATTAAAATGAATAACCTTCATTCACTTGCGATTGTTAAGCCTTCACGCTGTGCTGTGGCCTCTGCCGTGGAACCGGAGCCGGAACCGGAGCCGGGCCTTAACTCCCCCCGCCCTCAGAGTTTTAGCATCATCATTCATCGGGCCTGTCCTCCACCGATGATGAAGTTATAAATTATAGGAGTTGTGTCTTCCTCCACTCAGACATCCCCACCCCCCCACCCCCGCTGCTGGTCTGGGGTCAGCTGAACTTAGTCTCCAGCTGTAAATGCAGACACAGCAATAACCCCCTGTTGATGACTGATAGATTGCTCAGTTGCGGGACCAATTTCCATCGACAAAATGACCTTTTGCTGTTGTCGTAGTTGTTGTTCTGCCCTTGCCCTGGAGTTTTTTTTTTTTTACCCCCTCTGTGTTTTCTAGTTTTTGATTTGACAGGAGAAGACTCATTGAGCTAGATGGGAAAACTAATGACGTCCCCAATGGGCGCGGAGGTGCTCTGCAGGTGCAGGGACGGCGAATGTGGCCGCAGCCAGCAGCCCCGTCAATCCGCCAGGCTGCAGCTGCTGGAAGCGATGCAGCTCTTCTCGCTGCTTCCCACAGGTTCTCGCTGCTTCCTGGAGCCTGCTGTTATCTGGACTGACTGTTGTCACCAGCCTGGCTGCCGTCCACACTGTCTCCAGCGCTCAGAACATTTTTACGCTTCACAACACTCGCCGTCTCATCCCAGCCCTCGCTAGCCCCGTCAGCTTTGCTGTGAGATTTTAGAGGCTTTGCTGTGGTTTTTTTTCTTTTTTTTTTTTTTTTTGCCAAATTAAATGACTAGACTTTCTACTTTCATGTTTTTTTCAAAAGCATTCTTTCAAAAAGATTCTTTCATTGCTATAGAGTGAGAAATAATTTGAAGGCATCTCTATTGAATTCGGTAGCGGCTCACGGTTTTCTCAGTGAGACATCTTAGACAGAAACAGGATTAACGAACACGGGACTCGACCCTGTTAGGTTTAAAAACCCGATACTGTTAATATTTGAAACTCAGCACTTCTTTTATTGTGTCGCTTCTTCTTCATTTACCTAAAGACTGGAAATGTCTCAAGAATCAACCAGTTCAATGTTATTTTTGACCTTAAAATGATCTGTATAGTAGGAGAGTAGGGTTTTCTCAGTTGTCATGGTGACAGATGTACTGACATGCGGAATCAGTCAATTTGATATAAAAACATTTGCACAGCCTCAAAGAGAAAATGTTGGTTTTTCCAGCAGAAATTGAATTTAACTTTATCTTTTAATTGTTGTGATAAGCTGCTGGGTGGAAAAATGTGATGAACAGTTTCAATTATATTTACATTTAAAGCTTTAAAGTCTTCAAATTATAGGATACTTGGTGATTTCTAATTGCCATTCCATAAAGGTGGATGACAAATAAAATGAACCCAAGCAGCAGAGGTAGATGCTTCTAATCCCCATAACATTTAGAATGACGTTTAATCCCAAAATGTACCAACCCCCCCTGCCAATTTTCTAATATTTTGTTTATTACATCATAAACGCCTATACTAGCTGCAGTCAGCGCGCATATGTCCAACAAGATCCAACAACCACCTTTAAATCACACATTCATTTAATAATTTGTCTGGATTAGCACTCAGATTTATTGCCTCCTTACTTGGCCTATTCTGCCTTCTCCCACCCAAGTGCTGCTGAAAACCATCCAGCAGTCTTTCTGTAATAAAAAAAGCTAAGGATAAATAACAGCGTCAGTCATTTTATCACCAAAATAAACTCTGTGGAGACGTGTGGAGGATGAGGTTAGTCTCACAACACAAAGAGACAAAGCTACAAGTGTTCTGGGGGTTTATGCACTAATCAGCGCTTCTGTACCCTTGACAAAGCTCCTTCAGAGCCATTGCGTTAGATTTGTTAGCACGAGCTAATCAAGCTGTTAAGGAAAACCCCTAAATCTTCCTGGAACTGTTTAATCATTACAGAAGATACTCTTTGTGACAGCCACGTCTCTCATAACACACTAAAGGAAATTGCGCTAACTATGCTTTTATGGCAGCACCGCCACATACTTACCCTTAACGACAACCTTTTACTCATATTTATTTATATTTAATATGCATAGCTGAATTATCTTGATGGATTCGATCCCTCTGAGCCATCTGCTGAGCGCTGCAGTTTACAGGATCAATGAAGTTAATCAAATCTACTCAAAAACACAAACGGGAGCTGATGGTTTGGTCCATGTCACTTTGTGCAGCCTTTGTCTGCAAAGCCAAGATAGGCTGCAGACTCAGAGTTAAGGGGCCGTTTGGTGGAGGGAGCTGATATATCCAGAGGCTGCTCTGTGTGGAATCGCACATCAAAGTTAATCTTGCACCGTCTGCTCTGGCACCGCCGAGCACTAATCTGCTGTCAGTATGATGAGGATCCTGGACCGGTTCCCCTTTGCAACACAGAGGCACTAATCCGCCAAACCTTTCACGTTTCCCCTCTTCCCCTTCACCTGACTGCATCGTAAAGGTCAAAGAGGTCAAAGATGTTTATGTGCACTCTGCACCAATGATCGCTGTGATGACTTTGGTGTGGTTGTGCACAGCATCTTTAAGCTCTTTTCTCTGCAAAATGGGAGTTTTATTGTCCGAAATACTCTGTTTTTGTGAAAACAACTCTAATGTTGCGGTGCCCAATATCACTGCTCCCAAATGGTGCTCAAGTCTGAAAAGAAAAAACAGTAATGGGGCAATTAGGTGCTAATGGTTGGAAGATGGTGTTGATTCGAGTATAGTAAAGTCAGGCTTTAAAAATATACAGCAGGTGAAAACTGGAGGCTTGACCTCATTTGGTGCTTTAAAATGAACGTGTTGGTGGACATGGCATTCATTCAGCAGAGACGCTCAATTATTCATCATTAAAGTTGTACCTTTTTCACCTTCAGCACAAACCCGGGCCCCCAAAACACCACATTTGCAACTTTCTCCCTGCTCAGTCGAAGCTTCCTTTCATGGATCCAAAAAGAATTCAAATTGAGACTTGTTAGCATAATCTTTTGAGTGTCTTATAATTTCCTTTCATTATCAAGTTCTCTCATAATCCACGGCTATAGTGCCCTTCGTGCTCTCAGCCCTTCCCCCCATGTTCCGTAGCCCTCCCCCACGCAACCACAGAGTGGTATAATTGCATTATCAAAGTATTTTCCTGACGTTATGGGAATATATTTTTAGCCTTCGGCTCTACGGCCATAGACAAACGTATAAACACAGAACAGAGAATTAGAATTAGGGCGATGTCTGAGTCTGTCCATCTACGTTTCTTTATGCTCGGGCTGTTCGCTGAAAAGAGAGCGAAAGATTTGTGTTGTTCTCTAGATGTTTACCTAGTAGAGAAAGACATCGCTGTAAGCAAACTGTTGCCATTATGACAATAAAGAGGTGAGTGTGCGTCAGGAAAAATGGTCAAAACTATGTTTTTCTGCACAAAGGAGCAAGTGTTTCTCAAGTGTTAGCAGGAGTAAACTTAAAAACACGAATGACCGAAAAAAGAAAAATGTCAGGCGGAGCTCTTGTAGCATGATAGAGAAAGAAAAGAGAAAGGTGCGTTTCATCTTCGATTCACGGTTTCAGACAGGCTGGTCCAGGCAGAGGAAGGGTGACTCAAAGTCAGCGATGGAAGAGAGAGAAGCTTTTATCATCCCTGACTCTTAAGGAGATCTCCCAAATGAGAGAGGGTGTGCATGCTAATGTCAAAGCCATGGTGATAACTAGCTTCCTGGTTCTGCAGGGTGAGGGTTAAGCTGGAGATTTGGAATGCTTGAGGGAATACATGTTTGATATGTGAGCGAGAGGGTGCTGCGGTGCCTTTGCCAAAGCTACACGTGAGGGATTATTCTATATGGTTTATCAATGTCTGAATGGATCAGAGAGAGGACTTTCTCTACCCTTTAAGGGTGTGATGCACTTCCAGGGTGGACGTTTGGAGTCAAACGCCAACAAACACAGGCGCAATTGCATCCAGAAATCTTTGCTGATAATGCTTTGACACCAGCTGACATGTCGGCATGCTTCATGGGCATTTTTGTTGCACCTCACATGTTGACCTTCAGCCTCACCATTGCCTCTGACAAATCTGTGGAGGCTGGGTTTCGGCTGCACTGTGGGACGCATACAAAGCAATCTCTCACATCTGCTTTGCTGCATTTCATCAGTGTGGTCTGTGCAGCGAGTCTGCAGTGTTCTTGTCCTTCCCTGTAGCTATTGTTAAGTTACCCATACTTGAGAGCTCAGTTTTTCCACCGCACATATTACACCTGCCAGTACACCCCTTTGGCTTCCTTCTATCTCTGCGCGCCCATCTCGCCATTATGTTGTATAGTTCTGCCAGGCTCTTCTCCTCCTTATCACCTGCAGTGGAAATCCAACGGGCTAATCCCGGCACCTGCGGGATCCCCCCCTCCCCTCCCCACCCGTAATGATGTATATCAGAGCGATAGCATCAGAGCAGCCCTATCAGCTGGCACGCTCTTAATCCCATCGGTTTTTGCCGTGCAGACCCAGGAGAGGCAGCGTTGCAGATCTTGTGCTCCGAGGCAGTAGCCAGAGACGCGCTGCCGAACATCGGGAATGATACCGAGTGTTTAGGGATCATGTAGGAGATCATGTTCATTTATTGTGCTCCTGACGCTCGGAGCCTTGCAGCGTTTCTCCCCTGTGCACCCCACTGCAGAGGTTGGCGCTGCAGCCCAGCCAGAGGCTTAAAGAATGCTCTTCAGCTGTCCCACACTGTTGTTTCTCTCTAGGATTCACAGAATATATTCAATATTTAAATCTACACTGACCAAACCCTAAACCGTGGTTGTGTTTGGGTTATCAATAATACAGTACCCGGTACTAAGCAGAGTATTCCTCCATCCTAGCAGTTGGTCCACCGTTGTTTATCTGTACATGCAGCAACCTTTGCGCGCTGCATTTTGTCTTGTTTGGTGGTCAGATTCATGATGCCTGTTGGCACAAAAGTGAATAGCCTTTGCTTTCTTGTTTTTACAAACTAAATTTTTTATTAGGGCTCCGACATAACCACCCTCAAGACCTACTCTGCAGCTCTCACTATAAATCTTGCAGTCTTCACACATACACACGCACACACGGCCAAATGTATATCTTCATGTCACTTGTTAGCATGCCTCTATGACATGCAGCCAAGATAATCCATTTCCTGGAGATCCAGAATTCATAGTTGTGTGAGCATGATGGAGTTCAGGAGGAAAATTACATTTTTTTTGGGTACATCTATTATTTAACTGTCAGCAGCGATGAATATTGTGCTCCCTCAGCCTTGTGGAGAAGGTACCGAGGAGCGTATTGTTGCGGAGGATTGCTCCATTTGCTCCACGTCGTGATTCATAACAAATGGAGCCTTTCTCAGCAGACCAGTGTAAGGCTTCATCACCTCCACGCTGTGTCATGTTCCCAGATAAGATTTTAATGCTGTGTCCACTCTGTCACCCTCTCATCCTCGGCTGGGGCTTCATCTTTTACATCACGCCCAGAGACGAGGGCCACTACGTTACACACCTTTCTGATGCAAAAAAAACCCCAGAATTTTAAGAGAACCTGCAGTAATACACTAAATGTGAGAGGTTTTTTGTTTCATATTGGTCTCATTTACCACTGTTATCACTTTATTTACCCTTTTTACCCAATAAAATATATCCTCTGTGGTCCCTTTAGTTCATTTTGCACTATAACCACTCAGTTTAGGGCCTCTCTCCTCAATTTAACAACTGTCCAACTATAACCACCTGCTTTAGCCAATTTGTTCTACTATAACCAGTTAATTCCTCTTTCACTATTACCTCTTAGCCTATTTCAGACAGACACAGATGATTTAGCAGGGGCATTCACGCATGTTGCACACTCCAGGCCGGTTGTGTTTAACATGCTTGCCACATTGACGGCTGCAGATGTCAGACCTTTACCCCCGACTGCGCCACTCTGGCTTTGAATCCATTCACACAGTACAACCACGACATTTATTGCAGTATTTCTTGCATGTTCCATTGAGCGCCACACCGGTCTAATCCCTCCTGACCTTGCCACCTGTCCCAGTTTGAATGCTTCTCTCTGTCATTATCAACTTTTGATTGGCATAGTTAGTGACAGTGTTGTAGTTTTGGAAAAATTGATAGCTTTTGGTCTCCCAGGTTTGGAGGGCTTGTCTGTGATGTAGAGACCATTGAGCTGTGAAAGTGAGCTGGGGAATTACTCCTGGAAGCACTGGTAGGGAGTCGGATGTGCGATAGGATGGTTGCTGAAGGTCACATGGAAAAGCTGCATTGCTAGAATTATGAAAGACGTGCTGAGAACGGACAATGCAGGGAGCAGGTTTGGACAACTGGCAGGCTGAAATGAGCCGACCTTGACGTTTTGTCCCGGATGAATGTTTTCTTTGCGTGTCTAAAACAGCATAAAATAGTGCGGTTAGCATGTGCACACCTAACAGATGCCAGTCCGGACCAGTGTGTCTCACGAGGACTTCAGCTGCTCGCTCCTCTTAGCTAAAAAACAAAGATGAGTGATGTAAGGAAAAAAATAAAAAAATCCCCGTGAAAGAAGTTAATTTCAGATAACAGGCTGCCCCAGTAGTGACTGGCATAAAACAACTGGGAAAGATGGTGCGTGAGATAGCAGCGTGCACTTAGTTCTCGATTTTAATCGGCTGATGAATCGAAATGTATTAAACAAATTAGAATTAGCTTTGTACCAATGCTCGTTGAAATATCAAAGTGGAGCGGATCAAAGTCGAGTCTGACGAGATTGTCCTTAACGGATTTAAAGAGATGGGTTTGCTCGATCCACGACTCCGTCATGGATTATTGTCTTTATTTAAACACCTTGACCTTGATCAGTAGGTGCTCATTTCTTTTCTTTTCTGCCTTTGTGGCTGCACATACGCGGTCCCATCTTCAGGGAGTTGGTTTCATAGCCAAAGCTGCAGTGGGAAGTGGAAGCTTGGAACGTGATGACAGAGGTGGCGGTGGATGATTGGATTTAACGCTCCTCTGAAAGGGGCCTCTCCGCCGAATGATCTGTCACAATCCTCCTGGAATCCTAATTGTCAACACTGCTAAGCTGCTGGCTGGGATCTCCACCGGCATGTCAGCGGCTGGGACACCGGGACTTGCTTTTGACCTCCGTGATTTCATCACAAATTGGAATTTTATTAAACGCTTTTAGGTTCCTGACAGTTGATGTAAGCTACACTAGAAATTTTTCAGATCCCAGGTTATAGTATAAATTACCTGATATTTTTTTTTCCTTTTTATGTTTATTAAACTAAAATGGATTTCTGCTGGATTTCTGAGCCTGAAACTGGTGCAGTCAGGCAGCCTCTAACAGGAAACTAAAAATAGAAATAAGCTATTTATGTAAACAGAAATTATTTTTTAGCGTTATATCAATGACTGCAGCAGGCCTTTTTCCTATTTAACAGGTCAGATTGTTAGGTTTCATTTTATTGTTATTTTTTTTAACCGCCTCTTTTAGAAAAGAAATAAACAAGTGACGTGTTGGTAAGTCATCCAGATATCTTGTCTGTTGTTTTTTTCTCACTTCCCACTGACCAGATGGCAGTCAGATTTCAGACGCAGGGTGCTGGAAGACAATCAAGGAACGAGATTGCTTTTTTAGGAAAGGGGGCTTGGTTTAACTAGATGTTAAATTAAAGGCTTGTCGCTGAACCAACCCACACACGCCCGCCCCTTGCAGACACACAGAAGAGTGTGTCCCGGTTATCTGTGCGTGCTTGTGTGTGTGTGTGTGTGTGTGTGTGTGTGTGTGTGTGTGTGTATTTGCGCATGCTCAGGCGTATCCGTGATCTCCGGCTGGCAGCTCTGACCGCGAGGGCATTGAGGTCATGTCCACGGACGGGTCCTTGTCCCCCTGACGGAATACTGCGATGCCTTTCGCAGCGCTTTTAAGGTCAGCCGCGCAAACTCTGGCCCGCGGGTTGATACGGGGGCTCATGAATCTTTGATTGGTCTATTATCCAAGTCGGGGTGGCGACATTCATTCCACACTTCTGAAATTCAAACATTCTTTTAAGTCTGACATTTCTTGCGTCGCGCGGCCTCGGTGGCGGCAGGTTTCACCCGCAGTGCTGTCAGCTCGCCGTAGCACAGGTGTCCAAAAAGCTCGTTTCAGACCTGTGTGAGCTGCAGGCACGGCGTGGTTTCAAGTGGGTGGAACCGGGGAATTGATGCTCAGTCATTGCGACACTCCTCTGCTTCCTCTGCGGGGTGGATAAGGATCTGGTCATCCATCTTTGGGTCTCACCCGCGTCAGCTGCGGGTTGCAAACGTGGGTACCTGCTAGTCAGAGACAACAGGAACAACGCAGGAACATTGCTCTAATCTGGTGCAGCTGTTAATTCTTTGCGCTGCCGTCGTGCAGAGGCAGAGCTTTGTGTATCTCAGCCTCCCCCTTATGAACGATCCATCACTGTTAGTGCTGCTCTCCAGAGTCTGCTCACTCCTCCCTCTCTTCACCTGCTCGCCACCACGCTTTTCTTTCAGAAGACAACCCTCCCGTGCATCCCATCCCACAGTCGAGCGTGCAGAATTATTCCGCCACCCGGCAGCGTCCCGACACCTCTCCCATTGGAATAAAACAAACGATCGCAGCCACAATTGTGTGAGGGAATGCTGCCCTGCATTTTTAATGCGGATCCCTAATAGGTTTTGGCCGGGACATCCGGAATCCATAAGTGACACCTGCTGTCGAGCTCTGTCAGTGATTTTGCAGGAAAAAGACTTGACCTGTAATGAAGTGTAACACTAATGACATCTGTGTGAGATTACTCAAGTTGAAAGCAAACTGTTGTACATGAAGAGCCTTCAAGCGTGATATTAAAATGTCCACTTTTACATCTTCGGTGAGATCTGAGGCTGTTGGGCCCAACCTGATGGAAACCGGAGGCTAATGACTCACGGAGACGGCTGCGGGCATTAGACAACTTCATTTATGAAACAGTCAAGCTCCCGTGTAGCGATACATTCACATTACCCCGCCTCACTTGAGAGACGCGCGGCTGTCACGGCGGCTGAGCAACGCTGATGTCCCTTCCTACCTGCATTTATCTTTTTCTCTGGACGTAATGGTTTTCTCAGGCCATTTGCTTATTACATTCTTGATCATTCGCCTCAGCCACCTATGATCCGGCCGACGCTGGCCCTCTGCAGCGCCGAGGAGACAGCTTAGAAATACAACATCCCTGCTCTCGATCGTTCATTCCGTCTGGAATGTCTGCATAGGGCTGTTCATAAACACGCAGGTTAGATCCGATTGATTTATAGGTATAATTTTCAGACGGCGGTGCCTGCTGCTGTTAATTGGCTGGGAGAAATCTGATATAATGGTGTTAAATGCTAATCACCTCTGTGTGAGTTTGGAGCTAAATATTTGATTTTCTCTTAGCTCCAGTCATCAATGTGTTGATACAACCAACAACTGGTTCAGTTTGAAAAAGAAAATGTTAGCATGTACACCAATCTTTAAATTATACAACACAATCATAGTCTGTTTTGAAAGTGTAACGATGCTTTAAAAAGACTCTTCTATTGGGTTTAAATACAGTATGTTCACAGGTTACCAGTGGCTACACCACACCAAACATTAAAATGTGGATCAACACCTCCCCTTTATTGGATCACTTTAAATGTATTATAAAATCAACCTGCAGGTCCATCATTAGCCTAGATTGTGCTTTCCTGACATTATTCCATGACCTTGCGAAAGCAGAGAGGAGCAGGCTCGTTGCCCAGCAATACGGGACAGAAAAGCACCACTGGCAACGAGGACGATATTAGGCTCAGACACAATAACGTCTGGCTGCGAAGATGCTTTTTTAAATCCCGACTTCGGACCGGCTGCAGCTGTGTTCTTGTACCTTAATGCTGTGAAGCTAATGCGCTGTAATGAAAAACTTTATCATAGTTTTTCAGTCTGTGGGAGCAGTTGGATGTCTGTTTATTTCTATTTTTATTTTAGTTTTACTCAAAGTATAATATGATTTATAATAATTTGATTTAAGAGGCACCTAAGATCACTGTTATGTAACAATTTGGTGTAATTTAACACATCATAATGATGACTATTATTACGGTAAACAAAGGGGATAAAGTTGTATTTTTCACAGCTTTTCATTGTTTTCTTCCACACCTTCTTTATTCCATCCTTTCCTCCATCCATCTCTGTGTTCGAACATGCTTACAGCTGTGACATTATTGCTGCTTGACCTTGTAGAAAATCTAAGTGATGTGCAATATGGAAAAAGGATAGGCACGAGAGCAAACAGGTGTTTTACCAACCAGTCGTTCCAGCCGCGCCGTAAAAGATTTTGGCGGCGTGCGTGATGGACAGATGAGCAGCAGCTACAGACGCCAGAGGAGTTTATCCTCGCACCATTTCATTTGTTTGCTGTCAAGATGCAGAACAATGTTGTCTAAAACGCTGTGAAAATAAAACAGCCGTCTTCAAACGATCCGTCCAGAGGGCATTATCAAGCCGCCCGGCTCACATTTCGCTGTTGCCCGATGTGATACCAGCCACTGTTTCCTTCACAAGCTGTTTAGCTAACAAAGGTCACAAGGGATGTGTAGCGCATTTGGTCGTGATGTGAAGGCATTAGCCGGTGCCAGCAGGTGAGTAATTATATATGAAACAGGGCTGCTAAAGCGCGGAGAAAGTAGGCCAGGAAGAAGACTTCAGAAAAGTTCTATTTATTCTTTACCCGCTTCAAATAAGTGACTTCTCATCTGAGGTTTTGCAGGAATTCGGGGTCACTGTAACTAACTCAAGACGAGTAAAAATAGCATTAAACGATGTGAAATGATCAAATAAGAGTGAGCGCATTGTCGTCTGCTCTCTGTGTTCCAGGTACGGCGACATGGTGCCAAAAACAATCGTGGGGAAGGTGTTTGGATCCATATGCTCTCTGAGCGGGGTGCTGGTCATCGCCCTGCCCGTCCCTGTGATAGTGTCGAACTTCAGCCGCATCTACCACCAAAGCCAGCGGGCAGAGAAACGACGAGCCCAAAGGGTACTGACGCTCTGTCGGTCTCTCCTTCCTACCTTCTCGCTCTCTTCCTTCCTTCTCTCCATCTCTCTCTGCTGGGCTTCTATCTGAACTCTCTCTCTTCCTGTCCCTATCTTATCCGCGTGTAAGAGAATGGCGGCGGGAACGCTATCTTCCACAATATTAATATTTTACTGTGTTCCTGTGTTGTGTGTATTGGGTGGGCTAAACTTGTTTAAGTATATTTCAGTGGGGGAGAGAAATAGGAAAGGCTATGACAGTGACTGAACAAATGATCTTCAGAGTATGGTGTCAGCAGCTTTTCAAAAGCAATATGTGAATTTCTTTCCAAAAGTGTTTGCTAAGGCAGAATTTCCTGTGGTAGGTTTAAGCATGGCCGCTCCCCACTAAATACTGCGGCTAGAGGGAGACAGAGCCAATTAGTGTGACAGACAAACTGTCGGGGGCTAAAACAGAGGTCTGTTTGTTCAAACAGAAAACTCGGCTCGCTAGAATCCGTGCTGCGAAGATTCGGGGCACTAATGCGTATATGCGCTACAAACAAAATGGGCTCCTGATCGACTCACTGGAGGAGGTAACGGGACCGAGCCTTGGCTCGGGGGCTGACTGACCGGGGCCTCGCTGACGCATGCATGCCGCTCTGCTCGGGGGACCATGCCACCACATACGGGGAGGGTGGGGGGGGGGGTCCTCATGCTGTAACACAGGGTTTGCTGTCATTCCAGTGCTTCAGTGTGGTCGTTGTCTCTCTTACATCACACCACACAGCTGCAGCATTGACATGCTTCCTCAACACACACACACACACACTCTCTCTCTCTTCCATCCATACAGCAGGGGGGCCTGTGGAGTACAGCCATTACAGCCACACTGACTCATGACGAAGGTCTGCATGTCTATCCGACAGGGTTTGGAGGGGAAGGAGGGAACCAGAGGCTTCCTGAACAGTCGGCCCACAATTGACGCTGTCTGCTCAGCCTGCATCTCCTCTAAACTCTGTTTTTGGTTTTTTTTGTTTTTTTGATCTGCTGTGTGTTCTGTGTGTTACTTCTAGAGCATCCAGGTTGTAGTGCAGACTAACACGACATACCTTCCATCCCAGAGCCGTGCAGAGCTTCATCAGCGTGTGTAGTGTTGCTGTGGTCTGGAATCTGTGCCGTATCCCGTTCGATCTGTGTCTAGGTGTGCCACTGCTGTTGCACTCAGATAAGCTCAGTCCCAGTTGGACTTTTCTGGTTCTCCTCATCAATTCAGCAAAAGAATGGCCAAACCATTTCTATCGACGAAACATGTTCACGGTTTCTCTGCATCCCTGAAGCATTCCCATCTCACCAGGTCGTCAGTAGATTGGCTGCCGTGTTACAGATCAGCATTTCAACTTCCGGTGCTTTGCGTTGTGACCTCCACTACATCGCCGAACTAACTGTTGCCTGAAACTCCGCTCTGATGCTGCGACGGAAGCCCGTCAACGCTGTCTGATGCCTCTGCTCTCTTTGTCCGAAGGCGGCCAAGGAGGCAGGACAAGCCCTGGTGATGAGGGTCCCCAACCCCCCCTTTGAGAGCCAGCACCATCACCTGCTGCACTGCCTGGAGAAAACCACGGTAAAGAGCCCATCGTCCCCGAGAACACACGGAATCGCTGGCATTTGTTTTACTGTTTCAGAAAGAGATTGAAGACAGATTGGTGCATCAAATACTGGAAAAAAATCATCTTTTTACATGTAAAATAGTGCTAGCGGCGCAGCACCAGCCTGTTACGCTGCGTTGCAAATGGAAACAAAGTGATTTTTTTTTTTTTTTTATCCATGCACAACTGTAAAATCATTTCCTATGCAGTGTGAGTTAAAAATAGCTTTAGATGAGGATGGGGAAATGTTGAATCCCCTCTCCAGTAACATACTAAAGATAACACGGCACTGCGAGCTATTAACAATGTTCCATTCAAAAAAAAAAAAGGCAACACACTGTACTTAATTTTAGTTTATCTATAATTCATTGATGTAAGAGCCTCTTTAATGCCTGGCTCTGACACGAGTCCGGTGGTTGCAGCGCTACACACACACTGGCTGCGGGTAAATCAGGATTCCCGCTTGCAGATAAAGCCAGTAAAAGGTTTGCCAGTCGGCGCAGAAAGGCTTGATAGAGCCTTTATTCAAACGGACAGTGGACATATTTGCATTGATGTCGTGCATTAAACATGACTGGGTGTAATGCAAAAAGAGACAGATCGCATGTATGTGAAAGGAGGCGCAAGCGCGGGAACGCAGCAGAGTAGCGCGGCGTCACTCTGCCCCCTACTGGCAGGCTCCCAACACACACGGATCGTGACCTTCAAGTTGTGTTCATCTGTTACAGGGATAACGCTTCTACATGTTTTCACAGATGGCACCTGATACAGACAGCTGGCTCCATATATTTCAAATGTCGTGATAGAACACTTTCCAACTATTAAAACAAATTTGCTGTGAATTATGGTTTTTTTTTTTCTTCTACACCGTCAGACATTTCTGCTTGCTGTTTGGACGGGCTGATGAATTCCAATGGTTCATTGTCAACATGTTTGCTCTTCCTCTCTCTCCCTGTCTCTCCCTGCAGAACCACGAGTTTGTGGACGAGCAGACGTTCCAGTCGAACTGCTTAGAGATCTCGGTGGTGAACAAATCGGGCTCTCGTGCGTCCTCTCTGTCCTCCTCGCCCCACGGGCTCGGCTCATGCTGCTCACGGCGCCACAGGAAGAAGAGCAGCTTCAGCCTGCCCAGCACAAACAACCAGGAGCTCAGCACCATACAGATAAGAGAGAGGCCGGTGGTCAACAGGTAGCGTCACCATTTGCACTTTTGTCTGCCCCTATGGAACGTTCTAAATTATTGTTATTACTACTACTAGTTTTTCTGTTCTAGAGGTCCAAGTAAGTTCAGTTGGTTGCATTTGTTCCTTTTACAACCCTAAAGATGAAAAAATGCTCTGAGCGACTCTGAGAAAAGGTTATTGAAAAGAAAAAGCCAGAGACCGGATATGAAAAACGTCTCTTAACGTCGCCTCAGGCCCAGTTAAATCACCCAGAACAGGCCAAGTGAGCATGAGAGAGGACGAGACACTGGAGGGACATCGCCTAGACAGCGATGACAACTCTAAAGAGCATGAGTTAGTCTTGATGCAACGTGGGAGACTGGGAGAGGGTTCTGACCAGGCAGAAGTGGAAGTTTTTGGCAGAGTTTTGCTTCATGAAGACTGGGTTCCCATCTTGAATCACTGGGCTAGGAGCGTGCTGGGGAGGCGCCCTCCTGGAAAGGTCGTTTTTTTTAATGAGGTGACATTTTGGGAGGGACAGACAGTAAGGACTGATGACACAAGCAGAAAAAAAAAAACCTTTTTACTTCGTTGTTTGTTCGGAAATTCGTGTTAGTTTTCTGACCTAACCTAGTACATGGAAATGCCTCCCTGCGTCCAGCCGCTCGTGTCCTCTCATCTTGCCTGTCTTTTACAGCCGCTCGAGCCTGAATGCCAAACTGGATGAGACCATGCCCTTGAAATGTGGCGAACCTTACATCAGTCCCTCCATGGTCAGCCTATCTGCCCCCGTGGTGACCTCATCAGACGGGCACGGCTCCTCCTCCGCCGCCGCGTACTCTCAAAGCAACATTGTCCGAGTATCTGCCTTGTAGATGTCACGCCAGTCCGGTCAGTTTACTGGTCTCACTGAGCACCTGATGCTGAGGAGAGGACCACTGAGCATCAACCTGCCATACTCCAGAGGGGTTCTCAGACTGGAGGACATTGGGTTTTTTTTTGAAGTAGTGGTTTCATCTGATGTCAAACTCTTCACGGTGTTAGGTTGATGAATGGACAGCTGCCTTGGAAGAAGACGCAAACCAGCAGATCTTGCTCCATCAAGCACAGCAGAGCAAGGGATTGTTGGGGTTGGGGTGGGACGACGTGGTTATCGCTGTTGCCTAAAAACACTGAGAGAAAAAAAAAAAGTTTATTTTTGAATATGTAATGTAGTTGTCTTTGTTGTCTTCTGAATCAAAGGAGGAAAGGCAGATGGGACTCTTCGATGGCTTCCGATGATAAAGCACACATGTTCATGAACCCAGTGCCATCTTTGTGAATATGAAATCAGTCTACTTACGAGTTAAAGACTTCCACCTCACTCAACCTCGCTTGTTTGAAGCCCCCTCGATGATCTAGTTTCTGCTAGTTCCCTCACTTGTAAATTCAGAGAAACATACATCTGCTGGAATGAATATTCATAAACTGGCAAATAAATGCATCGGTGCCATTGCTTGACGATTAAAGTATATAACACATTCCTGACATGATTGTGCAACGTGCAAGTGAAAAGTTGAAATTGACCAAATTTATGTTGGCGTTTGTGTTTGATTTCCCAACGTGGATCATTGTGAACATCGGTGTCTTTAATGAACATATGATATCGAAATCTCTACAGGGTATTTATTGGTTAGGGCGCAGAAAGCTGGAATTATCAACGGATGTTCACTTAACTAATAATGATCCCAATGTAAACACATTTTACTGACCTGGAAAATCATTTAGGATGTAAAAGAACAATTCCAGAATTCCTAAATTATATTCACAAGCGAGACTTGGTAGATTTCACTGTGTAAAGGGTCATTTTGTACATTTTTCATATTGTAAATATCTTTATGACCTGCATTTGAAGTCAGTTCCTCTCATTTCTAGATTTAGTTGACAGTCGTCGGCCTACTATTTCTGTCTGTTAGTCTGTTAACTGGTTGAATTAAGGATTTGCATGCTGTCATTGCAGAAATTCTGTTTTATTAAAAGTATGTCTCTGCTTCTCGTTGGACATTTGTGAACATTTAGATCGGTGGCTGGTGACGCAGTGAGGCTGGTATGTTGTGGTGTACATTTTGCCGCACTTTGCTTTTAATGAAGTACAAATATTGTCATGGAGAACATTTACAAGAGGTAAGGCGACGGGGCAAATATTCACATTGTGCATTTGGTGCAGTGGATAGAATAAATACTGTAGCTCTACCCTACCGTCTGGTAAATGACCCATGTCTTTCTTTGTTGTTTTTTTTTAACTAGCTTTCACAATATTTTTCCTGGGCATTCATAAAATAATAGGGAGATGTGATAATTAGGTGCTGCTGGAGGACATGTGAGGACCTGACGGGCACAGTGGTGGTTCCTGACTGCCAAATCTCCGGAGGCAGATGAGCAAGCCTCAGAGTTAGTTAAATAGAAACCTCAGCGGCGTCCTCCCGCTGTGCTGATTGTGTTGCAAAGCAGCTGCTGAGACGTCAGCCGGCATTAAATCCAATTCAACCACACAGCAGCGTATGAAATAATAGCCCGCATTTCCGAATAAAACACACTCGGACGTCCAGTTTAATGCAGTTCATATTTGGACAGAGTTGCTAGACAAAAGTTATTATTCAGTTACAGGGTGAAAATTAAATACAGGCTGGTCTAACTCAAACAGCAGGAAACGTTATTTCTTCTTAAATATGGAGCCAACCTTGTTTTTAAGCTTGGAAAACTCCGTCCGGAACTGGGGGTTGACGGCGGCGTAGATGATCGGGTCACTCAGGGATGTGATGCAGGCGACAGACACTGACAGAATCTCCATGTCCTGAACCGTCGTACTCTGGAAGATGATGGGAGCGAGCATGATTAATGAAAAACCAAAAGAAAAACCAACAGGTTTTATGTAAAACGCTGCACAGCAGAGGCTTTTACGCTAAAGCTGGGATAAGTTTACTGCATCACCTGTGACCTCTCGCGTTCCAGAGTAATGAAATTCCCCAGAATAGAGGCGATCAGCGGCAGCCAGAAGAGGAGAAAGGTTATAATGATGTAGCCAGCGCGCTTTGCCATTTTACTCTCCTTGTTTTTACTGGCTCTTTCCCTCCTTTCTTTCGAAGGCATCATGCAAACGGGACCTTCTACGTCCGTGTCCTGTCTCGGGGGGTTGATTTCTGGGACGTTTGCTGGAACTGTGGGCAAAGGAGGCTCCGCAGGAGCGGCAGGTGAAGGCTCTTCTGAGCCCTGCTTCTGTGTTCCCTCGAGCTGCATCAGAAGAGTGGATTCAGGGTTTGCTGAGAGCGCAGACGATGGACCATGTGGGCTCCTTTCTTCCATTTCAGAGCGTGTTTGGTGAGTTTGCACCCCCTCCTTGGACGGCTTCTCTGTGTCAGAAATGCTCGACACCTTCTGTGGCTTTGTGCGTGAGCTCGTATCACCAGAAAAAGTGTCTCCTTTTGATGCTTTTGCCTCAACTTTCTTGGCAGGAGACACTAATTTTTCTGTTTTAATCGTTTTCTCTTCGCTCTGTACTGACAAATATGTTAAAGGAGGATGTTTTCCTTCCAAGTCCAATATCTCAATTGATTTGCTAAGATCGTTTTTGTGCTCGGAGCCATCGGGGACACACTGTGGAGCCTCTGCAGAGGTCACCGGCACAGCTGGAGTATCTTTCACACATGAATTTGTTTTAGAGAGCGTCTCGGGTCCCACCTGCTCGATGCCTTTGCTCAAGGTTTGCTTTTGTTCAGGGTTGTAATATTCTTCCGCAGCCCCCCCATTTTCCTGCTTGGTGTCTGCTTTTTCAGTTTTTGAAGGATGAATCCCTTTGTCGAATATTTTGCGGTTATGTGACCTCACAAGAAGAAATATGCGAGCGTAGAATCCAATGATAACGGCAAAACAAACTGCCCAAAGCGGGAACAATATGTAGAGCCCAAAGGTGTCGTAGAAGCTCTGTCCTTGCAGACCTTTGCATCTCATGTACACAGGCGAGTCTTTCACAAACATCAGGCAAAAACCAGCCACCACAATAGCCAAGATCCACGTGACAGGAATCAGGACCATAATCCGCCTTCGTCTCTGGGTGGTCTTGAAGGGCTGTGCAATCGCCTGGTACCGCTCCGCGCTGATGCAGGCCAGCGTCAGCAGCTGGATGCAGCAGCTGAAGGAGAAAGAGGCCACTTGTGTCTCACAGACGAGGTAGTTGCCGCGTCCACTCTGATGCGCCGTTATCACAATGCTCAGGAGAATCGGACAGTCGATCAAACACCTCAGGAGGTCTACGACGGCCAGGTTCACCACCAGGGCGTTCGTGGACGTTTGCAGTGACTTTTGGCCGTACACTGCCAGTATCACGAAAACATTTGCTGCGATTCCCACAGAGAAAGTGATCAACAGGATCGTGCTGCTGGCCCCCACAAAAGCCAGGACCCTGTATTCTTCCCAAACGGTGACGTTTCCCGAGCGCCATTCCTGTATGCGTGAGGCCCTCATCGCCGCTTTCAGAGAGTCAGCAGGTCAAATTTTATGTCCTCATGCTCCGTTTTGGATCGAATAGGCCGCCCTTCACCCGTTTCTGTGGTTCGCCGCAATCTGAGCGATAATATTGAGCGAACCTGCAGCCTGGGCAGATTATGTATCCGCCCTTTTCATTATCACTCCCCAGCAGCAGGCCACCTGGGAGCTCTCACCGCTCACATTCATTAAAAACTGTGCTGTGGATTCACGGCTAAGACAATTGGATGGAGAAGTTGGCTTTAATTGAAATGCGGTTATGCGACTGTTGTTGACACCTGATATACATCCCACCACCGCCAGCTGGAGTCCGGGCAGGAATGGTGCTGTGGGTTTGATTTAATGCACTACCTCAGAGGCGTTCAGCGCTAGTTTGCAGTAAACATGACAAACGGGAGGGTTGCAAGTTTGCAAACTAGCTCAGGACATAAAAGGAGTTTTGTGCCGGATTAGAGCGTGACGCCGCGTAATCCTGTTAGCAGATAAAAGGGTGAAATGCTGTTTGCTTCAAATGGGCGACCCCAAATCTGGGATTAGATTAGCACAACGAATCTCTGTGAAATGAACATGCTCCATATTATATTGATCACATATGATTTAAAATCCTTTCGACATTGGCGGAGTAAAACTAAAGAAAGGGCCAACATGAAACACACATACACCAGAATCTAAAATCAATAACAAAAACATTAGATTGAGGTTAATCTCAAAATATTACAACCCTTCGTTGACGGTACACATACACACACACACACACCACACAATAGTGTAATTTGCAGAACAATTGAAGCCTATTTTTAGTTTCTAATTTATTTGAACATCAAGTTATCTTATTGGATTTTTTCCTGCACTACTTTTATTGTTGAATTGAGTGATAACTCAAACAAATGGCCAACTTAAACCAACATTCCAAACGAAATAATAAAACTACATTCTGACTGCAGTCCAGCCGTGAGACCAGCAGCCAGACCAGCGGGACCGGTTGAGACGGGCCATGTTTGCCCTTCTGTTGCCTCGGAACTTCCAGCATTCCAAAGGAACGCTGCTGTAATGCTCATAGCAGAGCCTTTTTATTTTCACCCGTCTTGGAATGCAGTCTCCTCCGTTGCTTTCATTTATCCGTGTTTTTCAATGGGTGGCAGCCTGGCGCAGCAGACAGACCACTTTACCGCCTGGACTGTAACTCTGGAACCCTGCTGTGGTGGGACATTCCAGTGTGTTGTGGGCATTCCTTAAATAAGCAATAAAAACAATCTTTCCAGCACTTAGAGATAAATGACTGTTTTTTAGCAAAATCCAGAATTGATGTAACTGAGTTTTCTCCAGGTTTCCTCCCACAGCCCAAAACCCCCTGCCCATTAGGCTGACTGGACTCTAAATTGCCCCTAGCTGCGTGTGTGTAAGCGAATGGTGTGTATGTGTGTGTGTGAGTGCTCTGTGATGGATGACCTGTCCAGGGTGGATTCCTGCCTCTCACCCACTGATTGCTTGGATCGACTCCAGCCCCCCCATGACCCTGTTTACAAATAAGCAGCAGTTAATGGAAAGTGAACGGATGGATGTTCTACAGGGTTATTTGTTTGGAGTTTTCATAGCTTTAATCCCACTGAGCCAACTTTTAAAAAAACAATTACCCACACATTAAAGCCCCAGGTTGGATATTTATTCCCTTTTAAGCCGTCTTTGTGTGACGTTCAATTAAACTCTGTTTTCTAGCAAAAGATTACATTGAGTTTTGGGGGGAATTTAAGGGACCCTCTGATGATTTTCTACCCCTGCACAGACCTCAATTACCTCCACCAAGGAGGTTAGCGACAGAGGCATTTATCTGTCTGTCTGTCTGACTGACTGTTTCTAAAATAAGTCTGGGTTATGAGCAGATTTTAATGAAAATTCCAGGACAGATGGTTACATTATGGTGATGTTCTGGGTTCCTTGGGGACTTTGAACTTTGATCTTCTGATTTTACACCAAGATCAGTACTGGTATAAGGAATCACAACATGTCATAGCTGATTGGAGGTGCGCTTTGAGTTCTTTAGCAGTTTTAAATGTCTTATCTTAACAGGCTATTATCCGAATCACGTGTTGTGTTTGCAATTTGCCTGCATCCAGCTGGAGTGTGTAAACTCTATTCACAAAGGAGCTTCTGAGTCAGAATTAGGGCTGTGCAGCCAGAGGTCTAATCAAAGTTCTGTATAGCAAAATTTCTGAGAGGTGAAGTACAGATTGAAAATGGCTTTGCTGCGTGAAAATCGAGCGGTTTTAGCTTTAGACGCAAATGTCCCGAGGACAAAGATGTCTGACATCATATTGACACGTTGACTAAGTGAAACCAGTTCCAGTATATTTTATTTGAGTTAAATGTTTCGTGTCCTCACAGTGTCTGGCTGCCGTCCGCCTGTGTTTCGCTTGTCCTAGTCCTATTTAAAAACAGAAAACATGCATGTGACCTTTACGAAAATTACACACCTGCAAACAGCAATATGGAAATGGGAACAGTTTATTGCGAGCCACATAAGTAAAATCATATTCTGAGATTCTCCGATTGGGTAAAAGCTAGACCAAATCTAGAGTTCAGTAAAACTGCGGTTTGAAAGAGGCTAAACTATTTTGTATCTGAGACAAAGCTACTTTTCTGCTACATTAACGTCACCTAAAATAATGGGTTTGCAGTGGTTGGCTTTGTTTGTTCTCTGTACGTTAACTTTCATTCTCTGAGCCTCTGAGTTAAACCGCGTTCGTGCACGTGAGTTCAGGCGTCCACAGCTACTGCCGCAGCCTCTAGGGAGTCACAGGGGCGACACCTTGCTGTGCGTGTTGATGCTCCTGCTCAAAGACGGGAGCCGGCTCCTCCGATTGAAGGCGCACATGTTGAAGGTGACGCGGGTGGAGGCGTGGGGGATGTACCGGCCACATGACAACACCTCCAGGGTGGCGTCGCGAAACTGCACAAAAGGGCCGGAAATCACCTTCGATTCTGCCTCCATTCGTTCATGGGGATTGCTGCTGAGCTGCTCACCTGCTTGTTGGAAAGAAAGTAAATGATGGGGTTGTAGACGGGGCTGGTCTTGGCGAAGTACATGGGCATGGTGGCGACCAGCGGAGGGATGCGGAGCTCTGGATCCACGACAACCACCACTGACAGTGCTGTGTAGGGCAGCCAGCAAACAAAGAAAGCTATTATCATGGCCAATACCATGCTGATGGCGTGATCATTCTCCTTCTGGCAAGAACGCCCACCCTGGAGCTCCACACTCTTGTTCAGCTATGAGCAGAAAAAAAAATGTGACACATTTTAGAAGCCATTACCGTCTGTTGTTCAGACTGTAGGGGGTGAAGATGAGAGCACCGCTCTGAATGTAAACTGTGCCCACCTTATTCATGGATGTGAGCACCTTGGTGTAGCAGTAGATGATGACTCCAACAGGCAAAATGAAGCAAAGGAGCGTGTAGAGGATGAGATAGCTGTAGTTGTTCCAGGATCTTTCCTCCCAAGCCAGAGAGCAGGAGGTCTGGACTCCCTCGGGGCCGTAGAACTCCAGCCGAGCAGCGGAGTCACGGCCCAGAACAAACAGAAAGTCCAGACAAAGAGCAGCCCGACGAGGCTCCTCCGCATGTTCAGCTTCAGACCGGCTCTGGGCTTGCACACCACGTTATAGCGCTCGTAGGCCAGCAGGGTCAGCGTGCACAGAGACACCAGACCTGAGGAGGAGCGACGCAGAAAAACCCTCTCAGCTCAGAGGAAACTCTGCCGACAACAACACAAACTTCTGAAATCTCTCATCTGGAGAAAAAACATCGACTCGCTCAGGTTTAATACGTCTTCAAGCGAGAGCCGTGGCTTTTTTTTTCTCCACAACAGATTTTTACCAAGATTTTTAAACTGAAAACCAAGATTGTTCGAGGTGAAAGATGAAGTCAAACTCCGCGCGCACACAAAGGGAGAATGGATCTGTGAAAGCAGCGCTCGGCACTCACCGAAATAATTCACAGCAAATCCCTGGAACACGCAGGCGGTGTGTCCGATAAAGAAAGACCCCTGATAGTTGGTGATGGTGACGACCAGGGAGCCGCACAGGCCGATCATGAGGTCGGACACGGCCAGGCTGAGGATGAAAATGTTTATGGGCTGGAGGAGAGCCGGGTTCTTCAGCATCACGGTGATGGCCAGGCCGTTGTTGAAGATCGACAGCACCGTGTTGATGAACATGAGGAAAGAAAGTATGCTGTAGCCCACCCGGGGGAAGATGGTGGGAGCCGCGGTCACGGCCTCGGCCTGGCCGGAGGCGGGGTGAGGGCTCCAGGGCGTGCTGGCGCTGTCCATGGTGTCTGAATGACGTCTGGCTTTGGTGAGGCCCAGAGTGGATCTGCAGACGGCTCCGCTCAGGAGTCACTGATCTTATCATTTCTGATCTGCATTAAAGCACAAGGCTGCTCTTATTTTCCAGATTGTGCACCTGCCTTATAGAAAAAGCCCCAAAATGCAATATGAAATTGATCCGTAAAGCGATTTGGGGGGATTAAAGCAGATAAACCGGCTCCCAGTGATTGGAAAGTTGAGACAAAGAAGGATGAGATGAATTAGTCCTTGAAATTAAATTTCAAGTAATTAAAAACTTCTTCCTTTAGTTGTTTATAAAGCCTATAAAGGTAATTTTTATTAAAATTCTATACGCATCCAAGTAATCAAGCAAGATCTTAGAAGCTTTCACAAATCCAGTAGCATTTTTAATGAAGGGTGAAAGAAAATACACCAAACATACAGATTTTGAAAAGCAGCACACTGGTGTTTATGAAGTCCCTTTTTTCCCCACACTGTCATTGAGATTCAGGCTTAAGTTGAATGTGTCCCTTTCACAGCTTTCATTCCAGCATGTGTGAAATCATTTCCAGAGAATAAAAACGTCAAACGCTCTGCTGCTTGCGCAGATCAAAAAGCAGCACATGCGCTAAATATAGAAACGATTTTTTCTACTGCAATAATAGGACAGTGTACGTCATTATGAAAAAAAAAAATAGAAAGACCTTTAAACATAAATACCGTACCTAATTAATATCACGATGTACATTCCAGCATGAAATTACATATCATGTTTTTGGCAGAATTTAAGAGAATAATTTAACTCAAACGGAACAATTAAGGCAACCAAGTCTAAAATGCAAAAGATACATGGGAGATTAGCGCATCACTGGAACCTTTTTGTGCCGTTTTGACGGATACAGACAAATATGAGCGAACGCTTCACACCGGAGCTGCAGAACGTGTGGCTACAGCGCCCCCTGTCGCAGGAGCGGGCGGCTGCACCAGTCGTCCTGATCCATTCTGTTTAAAAATACTTTAAAGGATAGCAGTTGTTCTTTCTGAGATAAACTTGATTAATTAGCTCTGTGCCTAATAAAAACAAGATGTTACACGACAGCTTTCAGCCGTGCACACTGCGCCACGCTTGTTTTTTAAACCCATTTTTTAGTCCTCCTTCTTCTCATTACCGGTCGAGTGGAGCTGCAGGTCGACGCCAGCAGGACTGTGGTCTGTGAAGGGCAACTCGTGCTGCAGGGGCGTCCGGCGAGGGAAGAAGGTGTGCTGGAGGTCATAGTTGAGCATGCAGCTGATGGAGGCCATGTAGATGTCAGCAAAGCGGGAGAGACGACGCGAGAAGTACGTGGGGTTGTGGTGGGTCCTGAAGAGACTGCCAAACTGCCTGTTGAAGACATCCTTTGTCTCCATCCTGCCAGGACACATTGACACCACCAAGATGAGTTCTGATAAGTGGCCAGAGGAGCTCTGGTTTGCTGACGCGGCCGTCTCCATTACCTCATGGTTTCTCTCTCTCTGATCCACTCCTTGACAACAGCTTGAGAAGCAGGATCACGATGAACCTGTTAGTGTGAAAATGTGACAGGTTGGGCATCGCAATGTTGAGAACGGAGGCCAAAAAAAGCATTTTGACAATTTTTCACCCCCCCCCCTCAAACCTGCATCTGCTCGATAAGCCCAGTCAGCGCCTGGGACCAGGCCACCATGTGGATGTACTCCTCCGTGTTCATGATCCTAATCTCCTTCCTCAGCTCAGGGATGATGGCACCCGTCCTCCAGCCATGCTTCAGAGTCAGGTCCTGCAGAACAAACAACAACAGAACCGGTCTTCAATCCGAATGTCGGACTAGGAATCTGCTGTCAGCAGATTTATATTCCTAAACAAGCTCCCAATAGTAAAACACACAAACAGCACACAGAGAGCTGATCAAGAGCCCAAAAACCTCGACCGTTGCCTACCGTAGTTACAGTTAATCCCGGGACCTTTCCAGAATGGTTCCAGGCCAGTGAGAATATTTTAACATTTTCCACATCTCAATTCAGCAATAAAACTGTCAGTACAGCTGAAACAAAGCATGCCTCCTTCCCTCCCTCCCTCCGACCTCTCGGCCGTTTAAACATTCTTTCCGGTCTGTGTCGACTTGCAGCGATGATGTCATCACGGGCTGACGCCACCGTGCAACGTTCCATCATCGAAACGACAGGTAAGTCAGTCGTGACCTTTGTCCTCATCGTTAAAAACACCCCGTGTTTACTGTAGGTGAAGGGCAGCGGGTACCTGTTGCTAGGTGACACGCTAGGGCTCTTAGCGTGCCTCTACCTAAACCAGACCATTTAAGGTCTCGGTGCTGGGCCCACGTGAGCAGGTTCCACTGGCCAGACTTCTGGATGACATTCAGCCTACTGGTTGTCATCTGTGATTACTCTTGAGGCACCACGCTCTAACAAAGACCTTTGATTAGGACATTTTCACTCTCTTGAGACTCCTCGGCGAAGACTCATGACACTTTATCGCAATAAGAGGACACGGCTAAAGAAGGCAACTTTGGCTCGGCCCCGGCGCTCTGGTGTCCAGACAATACCTCACAAAGTGCATCTTCTCATGAGACAATTATATACACAGTTGAACAAAAATAGTTGTTTAAATAAAGCATTGCTCATTACCCATCTAGTAATCCTTTATAGCACCGTTGTTTGTGCATTTATGACAATAAAGAGGGCGCTTACCGCTAAGTCGCTGTAGATGTGATCACCAAAGTAAAGCACCTTGGATCCTCTCCAGCCAGTGAGTCGCAGGAACTCATAAAGGTTTCCCTACAGTGAACAAACACGCACAATAAAAGTAAATAACCGTGCACATTCCGAGTCCACTGATAACATTTCTTTATAGGCTTGGGCTACCTGTTGGTAAATCTTTCCCTTTTCCAACCTGTGGATCCTGTCCCACAGCAAAGCACCTTTGTCTGTCACTCTCCTGAAAGGCCTGTTGAAAACATTTACATGAAATAAATTATTATAGTATCGAGATTTTAAAGCTAACGTCGCCACCCTATAACCCACTGCGACCCCCGGCGGTCGAGGGGCGCTACTACACGACCAAATTCAGCACAAACTCACTTTCTTCTGTCATTGAAGAACCCAGGTTTATCAGCCTGCACGATCACAACGTCAAACAGCTCTCTCCACTCCTTCCCGACAATGTAGGTCATTCCTCGGTCGCTATAATGGAAAAAAGATCACAGTCAGCAGCTGGCTGTGAGGGCGGGTGAGTGAGTGCTTTAAGGGACAAATATGGCGCAAATCTAAAATGCATTTTTGCACGATACAGTAAAAATTAAAAGTCAGCAGACAGATCCAACGGATGATTCCAGCAGCCACCCGTGTCGTTTCTGCTCACACTCACACAAAGTCAAAGGGGCTGTTGGTGATGAGGAACAACTTCTTTCCGTGCTCCGACAGCTTCTTCAGCACAGCGTGGCTCTGCTCACCGTAGCAGATATACTTTTCTGTGACACAAAG
This sequence comes from Tetraodon nigroviridis, assembly GCA_000180735.1. Lineage (NCBI taxonomy): Eukaryota > Metazoa > Chordata > Actinopteri > Tetraodontiformes > Tetraodontidae > Tetraodon > Tetraodon nigroviridis. The sequence goes on from CAAE01015000.1 coordinate 1,055,088, forward strand.
AGAAGGGGAGTGAAAGAGAAAGAGGAAAGGACAGATCCGCATAGGCACCCTGCAGTATTGTCTCATGCCACGTCTGCACCTCAGTGGTTCCACATTAGCTAAATCAGAGTGATGTAAAACTGAGCGTTACCGATGTCTGCCTCCACAGCGCGGTACATAATGCCCTTGACGTGGACGTCTCTGATGGCTTCCTGGAAAAAAAAAGAAAAAGAGGAAAGTTTCAGCAGGAAGCGTGTTAGCATTCGGTAGCAGTAGCAACTCTTTGCTCTGTATAAAAATGCCTGACTTGGTTGCACAAAGAGACGTCTCTGAATACTAATGAAAAGTGTGAAAAGCACAAAGCCAGAGCTCCCTTTGCTCCGTATCGACAAAGTTTTCAATATCTTCATGGCAGTGCAACCAATCAGAGGGGTGAACGCGGGCGTCGTGTCAGTAGAGGGGCCTCAAAGGGCAGATTTAAAGGTGCTTTATACTATGGATTTTTAAAAAGCCCTGAAAAGCGGTGGTGTGAAGTTTGATAATAAATTGGACCTCAAAGGCAGATGAAAAACTGGAGGGGGGGTGTCCTTGAGAAGTTGTGCAAAGGAGCTCTATTAAGCAGCGTGTGTGTGTGTGTGTGAGAACCTTTAATGACAGCAATCTATCAAAAATAACAAGGTGTCAGAGTGAAGAAAAAAGCTGAAATTAGAGAGAAAAAGCAGCGCTGATTTCTCCTCCTCCTCCTCCTTCTCCCTCAGAAGAAGCAGACACCAGAGAGCAGATGTCCCGCCCGGCTAAAATTAGACTCAGAGCTAAAATTACTATGGTGGGTGGCTCGAGAATAACAGCACATTTAGGAAAAGGCTTATCTGTAGGCGGAGGGAGTTATTGTTGTTCTGGACGCTTCACCTTCACGTCTTTGTAGAGGTGCACCGGCTCGTAGTCGATGTTGTGCTTCATGAAGAAATCGTTCACGCAGGACAGAAGGGTCATCTCAGGCAGGGAGAAAATGTCCATGAACTGCTTCATGGTGTGACCGTGGGTGCTCTGCAGCACAGAGAAGACGCGTTTTTATCTGCTGTGTTCGTGCGTGCCGCCCTGTCGTACGTGCAGGAGGAAGTAGACACCTTGCCGTAAAAGTCGCTCATAATCTCCAGGGGGACGTGTGAACCTTCATACATGGCGATCACTTCCTCATCGGGAACCGGGTGAAGGCCCCTGCAGAATTAGACAAACATCACCACTTTTTACAGCTAACAAAAGATAAAGATGATACTGGCTGGAGTTTAATGTGCATCGGTAACAATGTAACCTGTAGACAGTTCCCAGCTGGATGTAGTGAAAAGCATCTATCTTCATCAGCAGAGCCTATCACAATTCACACCAAAGTGACCTGCACGCTGGGCTAAAACCTCAACAGATGCCTAAACTCTGCAAAAAACAACCTTCAGATTAGGAAAGTAAAGACCCTCTCACCTTCTGGACGTCATAGTGAAGTCCTCTAACAGCAAAATCAGGAATATATTCATACTTTCGCAGAGCCTCGGGGTACTGAAGCAAAAAGAGGGAGAATTTTGGGATGTTTTAAACATTTCCACGAATTCCACCCATCCTGAGATGAAAAGACCCATGGACCCTCAGTATCCATGGAGACCAACGATGACTGAGCTGCAGTGGACGCTGACTCTCGGACCTACTCTGTGCTTGGTGATCAGGATGTCTCGTGCGATGTTGAAGATGAGGTTGTGCAGCTGGCTGGAGTAGAAGGCCAGGGTGTAGTCGTAGTCGAAGCCGTAGATCCCGATGTCCTGCAGGCTCATCTCGTTGTTTGAAAAGATGGTGTCAGGGTTGACCAAGTTGTTGGACATGACTGGGATCACATCTAGGAAAAGAGAGCCGGCAGGTTAGTCTGCAGCTCTCTCACACCGATTTTAAACTTGTGATAAACGTTACACCATCCAACTAAAATATCGTTATTGATGCTGAAAATGGGGCTTGTTATATTAAAAAAATATAATAACATTCTGTGAATCCAACTGATTACCTAGAGTCGCGTTTTAAATACCTTCAGTCTGTGTTTTTGTCTTATGGTAAACAGACCAGAGCTTCTCCGTCAGGTCGAGGCCGTCTGGGGGGCTTCCATGAGCGGATGCTGCGAAGCTTCGGGCCGGGGGATGTTGTGGCAGCAGTGGCTCCACAGCGCCCACATTCACGGCGCCCACATTCCGTTTCCATAGACGCGACCGCTGGTAAAAACCGTGCGATGTGCCCCAGAGGACGGCGGCCCGGTGGAAACAGTCGGTGTGCTTCAGTAGCCCCGAGAGGCGCGGACACAAGGGCGCCATGACTCGCTCCTGCCGCCGTCGGCCCGTGTAGGTCGCGCTGGACTTTCTGGAGGCAGCATGCAGGGAACGGCCGCCTCCAGTAAACGCCGACGCTAGAAAAACAAAAAACACACACACACACCGAAGCTGTATCCGTCGACGCCTCTGTGACGTCACGTCCGCTTTCGTCAGCGTCCTAACCAATCAGCGACTGAGATGCACGTGGAGGTCGACCGCCCCCTGGTGGCCGCAGAGTTTATTCACACTTGATTTTTTTTTTTTTTTTAATAAATAAGCGTCTTTAACCGATGTCCGGTGGTAACATTTAAACACACTGACAGTAAATATTTATTTTCAACCTGTTTACACGAGCAGTGAACTCCTAGTGATTTAATATCTAATAAACACCGCGCCCTCTGTTCTTCATCATATTCCGCTGTTTTAACCCCAGCGTTGCTCCTCAATAAGGAAAGTCGCTGGAAATCACTGAATGACGTCAACATCCAATTTGCACAGTTTTTTATTTGCATGTTCTTGTAATAAAGAAAAAGTGAACAAAAGTAACCCTATAGAATCAGACAGACCTTTGTTGTTGAGTCTGTGATGATTGTCTATTTTGCCATGGAAATGGGACGCACGAAGTGACCTAAAGGTTTGTTATAAATAAATAAAAATCATATGTTGGAATATAAATAAAATAAATCAAAAGACTGCTATGCCGACTGGACTGCTGTCTAACGCGACCGTATTTTTTTTTTTCTTTAGTTGCTGAGGTTAAAGTTACTAGTATTATGGAAGGTATTTAGAGACATCTAAAGTCTCTAAACACACCAGAAAAAGTTGCTTTTGACGATATAAAAATCCGAAAATTCTCCAGAATTATGCGATAAAGTGAGCAAAACTGAGTAAAAGGGCGAAATCCAAACAGCGCCCCCTCCCGGCCGGGGGCTCGAAGAGCAAGCTTCATTCAATCTTTCTTAAATTGTTTCCAGAACATCGGGCTATTTTGGAGCAAAAAAATCACGTAGAGTTGCTGTTAAGGCCATGGAAATATCTGACATCCGATACCATCCACGCCTGCGTGAATTATACACGTTACAAATCAATCAGAGACAGTTTAATTTAACAGAAATATCAGAAATCACTACGTCTGCCTTAGCGCGCCACTGACAACGTTGCATCAGAAAATCAAAGATCGATTTAAATGTTGACTGAGAAAGTTAAACGTCAGGAAGCGACGTGCTGATTATTTATTCCTGGCCAATGATGGCGAGACACGATTTTCGGGTACGGACTTATGTTGAAGCATCTGATTGGACAACATCTGCGCTATCCTCTGCTGTGATTGGGTGAAGTGTGTGCGTGGTGCGCTGCCATTGGTCCGTTGTCACGTGTCTCGTGGAGTGGGCTCTTTTGGTGGGAGCGGTGGCTTGTCAGTCTCTCCTGTTAAGGCAGTGGTGCCTGCGCGGCTGTCCCGGCTTTTGTCTCAAAAGCAGCACTTAGACGTCGGTCGCATTTGCAAATTCCCAAAATGAAACGAGTTTGGGTGATAGGCCTTTTGTTCGCCTTGTTAGCCTTTGGTGAGTAGTGAGACTCTCATTTGAATTGTCATCAACTTTAGCATTTGGGCTCACATTTGCAGTAAGCTAACGTAACCTGCCCAAACCTTAAGCGTTATTAGCTACAACTTTTACTTATATACTCTCGACTGAAAATATAGCCTATATCAATATTTCAGATTGTGCTTATGTTTTTAGCTAAATGCATCTCTGTTAGCGACGACGTCTTATAACTGTCTTTCCAGAAGTTTCTAGAGGAAACGTATGAATTAAACCTATTGCTAGCTAACTCTGATCAAACTGTTATTCCTGTAGGTTCAGAGCTAAAGTTTATAGTCGTATATGCGTCGTTAATCAAAGCTTTTGCTTATTTATTTAGTTTCTAAAACGCGTTTTTATCCACTCGTTACATTTGATGTAGCCTTGCATAATTTGCATGCACGCACATGGTGTCAATCAGGAGCTCGGTAGGTGATAATGTCAGTGGCCTTTTTGTCTCCTCGTAGCTGCTGTGAAAGCAGATGATGAAGTTGATGTCGATGGCACCGTAGAAGAGGACCTGGGTAAAAGCAGAGATGGCTCCAGAACAGACGATGAGGTGGTGCAGAGGTGGGTCCGGCTAACAGGGACCACGTGACCGAACACCTGAGTTGTAGTTTGCCGGTCATATAAAACTAAATTCTTCTGAACTTGTGCAGCACGAGTCTCACCTGTGCTCGTTTGTCCCGTCAGAGAGGAAGAGGCTATCCAGCTGGATGGACTGAACCCGGCGCAAATTAAGGAACTCCGGGAGAAGTCTGAAAAACATGCCTTCCAGGCTGAAGTCAACCGCATGATGAAGCTGATCATCAACTCTCTGTACAAGAACAAGGAGGTAGGCAGCGACAGACGGCAGGCTGGTTCGGCTGTTGAGGATGACCTCTTTCTGATTTAACCCGAGGGGTCGACGATTTGGGCTGAAGATGATTTAGCAATTTCAGGGTCATAGATCAGCCGGTAAATATGGCAGTGTGACCTGGATCATGGTTCACGATGACCAGGTCACAACCCTGAATGCAATCACATGCAAGAAACGGAATATTCGTTTGCAAAAACAAAACACACATCATAATGAATTAAATATACCAAACCCTGAAATAACATCAATGATATACATATGCTAGGCTGAAGTATTTTAATGGCCGTTTTCTGTCCCAGATCTTCCTCAGGGAGCTGATTTCAAATGCGTCAGATGCTCTGGACAAGATCCGTTTGCTGTCTCTGACGGACGAGGATGCCATGGCTTCCAACGAAGAGCTGACCATCAAAATCAAAGTATGCAGGCGGACGCGATGGAGCCGTTTTCACCAGCGACCTCCTTCCCTTTGTTAACCTGCGTTCTCTGCATTTCCAGTCTGACAAGGAGAAGAACATGCTCCACATCACTGACACTGGTATTGGAATGACCAAGGACGAGCTGGTGAAAAACCTGGGCACCATCGCCAAGTCTGGCACCAGCGAGTTCCTCAACAGGATGACGGAGATGCAGTCTGAGGGCCAGTCCACTTCGGAGCTGATCGGCCAGTTCGGCGTGGGCTTCTACTCCGCCTTCCTCGTCGCCGACAAAGTCATCGTGACGTCCAAACACAACAACGGCACTCAGCACATCTGGGAGTCGGACTCGAACCAGTTCTCGGTGATCGAGGACCCCCGCGGGGACACGCTGGGCAGAGGAACCACAATCACGTGAGCCTCCTCGTCCAGTTCGATGCTTTATTCCTTCTCACAGCGAACTCAGTTTTCAGAGATTAAGTTCTGGTTGTGTGTGAACGCAGACTGGTCATGAAGGAGGAGGCCTCAGACTACCTGGAGCTGGAGACCATCAAGAACCTGGTCAGGAAATACTCCCAGTTCATCAACTTCCCTATTTATGTCTGGGCCAGCAAGGTAGGAGACGTCTGGTGACTTTGAATTGTTGCAGGAGGTAGATTTTTGTGATTGTAGACCCTTTTTAATGCTTTTTTAATCCCTCTGTCAGACCGAGACTGTTGAAGAGCCCATTGAAGAAGACGCCGAGGCAACAGAGGAACCAGAGAAAGAGGCTGAAGATGAGGCTGAGGTGGAGGAGGAAGAGGAGGACAAAGACAAGCCAAAGACAAAGAAGGTAAGATTCGTGTTTGGCTCTGAACGCACAGCTGCCTTTCAAAAAAATGATTTTGGACTTGGAAATTTGCCCTAAAACTCAGGAATATCACTAAAGAAAGCAAAAGTTTAGTTTCTGAAAGGGCGTGTCTGTTCTAGGTTGAGAAGACCGTCTGGGACTGGGAACTGATGAACGACATCAAACCCATCTGGCAGCGACCAGCAAAGGAGGTGGAGGAGGATGAGTACAAGGCTTTCTACAAGACCTTCTCCAAGGTCAGAACCTCGGCAACACCGATTCCACCGCGAGCACTACCGCACGGCTAAACGCTAATGAGCAGCATTTCCCCTCCACAGGACAGCGACGACCCGCTGGCCTACATCCATTTCACAGCCGAGGGGGAGGTCACCTTCAAGTCCATCCTGTTTGTACCCACCTCAGCTCCCCGCGGCTTGTTTGATGAATATGGCTCCAAGAAGAACGATTACATCAAGGTAGGCCTCGCTAGCTTCCGCCGTCCACTGTAAAGACATTTACACCTCGATGGCCTCTGATCTACCGCCTGTTTGTGTCACAGCTGTTTGTCAGGAGGGTCTTCATCACTGATGACTTCAACGACATGATGCCCAAATACCTGAACTTTGTCAAGGGAGTGGTGAGTGCTGTGAGCCGTGCGTCCCGGCAGTCGTGGTAATTCCAACATCCAGAGTAACGCAAGCGTGTGTTTGTAGGTCGACTCTGACGACCTTCCTCTGAACGTGTCCAGAGAGACTCTGCAGCAGCACAAACTGCTGAAGGTGAGTCCGACGCCCTGGTATAGACGTCAGCGATGGCTGTCGTTGTCCTTGTAGGTAATTATAGGGTTAGGGTCCGGGTGGGGCAGCCGCAGTTCCTTCAGGACATTTCTGTCCTCACAGGTCATCCGCAAGAAGCTGGTGCGCAAGACTTTGGATATGATCAAGAAGATCTCGACAGAACAGTACAACGAAAAGTTCTGGAAGGAGTTTGGAACCAACATCAAGCTGGGCGTCATCGAGGATCACTCCAACAGAACCCGTCTGGCCAAGCTGCTGCGCTTCCAGACCTCCCACAGCGACACCGTCCAGGCCAGCCTGGAGGAGTATGTGGAGCGCATGAAGGAGAAGCAGGACAAGATCTACTTCATGGCCGGCACCAGCAGGAAGGAGGTGGGAGTTGACCCCCCTCTGCTTCACGTCGAGAGGTTTTTGGGTTTATTGATGCAAGCGACGCTCCCGTTTCTCCCCGCAGGCCGAGTCTTCTCCGTTTGTGGAGAGGCTGCTGAAGAAGGGCTACGAGGTGATCTACCTGACGGAGCCTGTGGACGAGTACTGCATCCAGGCCCTGCCCGAGTTCGATGGGAAGCGCTTCCAGAACGTCGCCAAGGAGGGCGTGAAATTTGACGAGAGCGAGAAGGCCAAGGAGAAGAGGGAGGCCCTGGAGAAGGAGTTTGAACCTCTGACCACTTGGCTGAAAGACAAAGCCCTGAAGGACAAGGTGAGGAGATGTTATTCCTCATCCTGGGAGGTACACACACTCACACACACACACACCTCTGATGGTGATGGGCTGCTGCGTTCCAGATCGAGAAGGCCGTCCTGTCTCAGAGGCTGACCAACTCGCCCTGCGCTCTGGTCGCCAGCCAGTACGGCTGGTCAGGAAACATGGAGAGGATCATGAAGGCGCAGGCCTACCAGACAGGCAGAGACATCTCCACTAAGTGAGCAACCGTCCCGACGCCTTTATTCCCAAAGCACGCGGAGCGTTCTGTCGCCTCGGCTGACACGGCAACTGTTTTCTGTCTCAGTTATTACGCCAGCCAGAAGAAGACATTAGAGATCAACCCCAAACACCCCCTCATCAAGCAGATGCTGTCAAAAGTCAACGTGAGTCAGACGACTTCAAGCGACTGTCCGTTTCATTTTGAGTCTCACTCAAACGTCTCGTTCTTCAGGAGGACGCAGAGGACAAGACGGCGGAGGATCTGGCCGTGGTGCTGTTTGAGACGGCCACGCTGAGATCGGGCTACCAGCTGGCCGACACCAAGGCCTACGGGGACAGGATAGAGCGCATGCTCCGGCTCAGCATGAACATCGCTGCGGACGAGCAGGTAGCGCTGCAGCAGCCGGCCCGGCTCAGGTCGCCACCGGGTCCGTCCCGAGGGCCAGCTGGGGGCTAAACCGGTCTTTATCATCCAGGTGGAAGAAGAGCCCAGGGAGGAACCAGCAGAGGAGGACTCTGAGGATAAAGAGGATGACTCTTGAGGAAAAGGAAGAAGCCGCTGATGGGGAAGATGAAGAAGAAACGGTAAAACACCGAGATTTCAAATGGGGTTTTTTTTTGTTATATTATGTTGCATCACAAATGTTGTTTTTTTACAGGTAACAACAGACAAAGATGAACTGTGAAGCGCTGAAAAGAAGAGATTGTAACGCGAGGAACTGAGCGTGGCTCTCGCTGTTCCAGCTCTGCCGCGGTTGTGTGGGTGGGATCCCTGGGTTGGGGTTTTTTAAGGCCAGCAATGTTTGTTTTTTTTGTTTGGGGTTTTTTTTTTTTTTACTACATTCCTCACAGCTGTAAATTTGTTAATATTTAACTGCCCTGTTTATGGAAAGATCCTGTCTCTTGACTGAATAAATGTTTCCTGGAAAACACATCTGTTTTGATTGAGGGATGCCCGAGAGTTGCACGTCGTTCGACCGCTCTGCCACTAGAGGGCGATGTCTGCTCCATTAGCTTGAGCATGAACTGGCAAATGTTTAGCAAAAACGGCTACATTTCAGGGCTAAGAACACAGATGCTGGACTGTTTCTTAGGGTTAAATCACCCAGGCGTGCGGTTCGGGGCAGGGATGATGGGATTGATTCTGCATGAATCCGCTGGCGGTCACCTTGGGGTGACACTGCAGCATCGTGGTCACATTACAGGCCCGCTCCCGGACGCGTGTGCTGCCATGTTTCACCCCAGTGAGGGGAAAAATGTCTCCTTAATGCCAAGTGACAGATATGGGCCGCAGCAGAGGAAGGGGGGCCTGGCAGGAGCCGGTCAGACGTGGCAGAGAATAGCTGCGCTCTTTTGTTCTCCCTCAAGTCATCACCTAGAATTATCCTTTCACTCCCCTTTGACCTCCGCGGGGTCAAACTGCAGCACGTGATTCAGGATGGACGCTCGCAGCAGCTCTACAGGAGTCACGGTCTCTGATCTCATCAAGATCTGCAAGCTTAAATTTGTTCTGTGATTTCATATTGGAAGTATAAGATTTAAATTATAGACTGTGCATCTCTACTGTATCTTTCCAAGGAGTGGGGGATATTTTCTAAAAGGCTAGCTTGGCTTGGTGGAAATGGATCCTAAAGAATGCTTTTTGTGCCCTATTTTTTTATTTATTTAATGATTTAGTATTTGATATCTCGACCTGTTTGGAAATCATGTGTAAGGTCTGTTCCAGCCTCCATCATGGAGGTCGCGTCCCTTCCTTTTAACATCCATCTGACACATCTTCCCAGACGTTTTCTCTCTTCCCCGCAATTTTGTATTTTGCGGCCGACTGCGCCGCCGCCGCTCGCACGCAATCCCTGGATAGGTGGTTGCCATGGATACCCGGGTCACATGCGTGGGTTTCCTGTAGCCAGAAGAAGCAGAAGATGCTCGGACCGAAAACCCACAGCCATTTTTCATTCAGGAAAAAAGAGGGGATGCGGACGGTTCGCCTGGCAACTCCCGCCTCCCGCCGGAGCCCGACTCCATCCTTCTAGCCTCGCCCGCAGGCTCCGATCGTTCCGCGGCCGCAGCCAACCGCTTTTATCCGCATCCATAGACTGAAACCAGGAATGAGTATAGAAATCCCTGAAGGACTGACGGAGCTGCTACAGAGCTTTACCGTGGAAGTGTTGAGGAACCAGCCCAGGGATCTGCTCCAGTTCGCGCTGCAGTATTTCACCCAGCTGAAGGAAGCCGAGAGCAAAGAGGCCCCGTTCGGCAATGACCAGAATTCGGCCCCGAGATCTGGAAAAGCGGTCAATTTCATTGACGAGGCCATGCAGATCGATTCAGAAAACGGGGAGGAGGACGACGACGACGACGACGACGACGACGAGGACTTCATAGGTAGGTGTGCTTTGTGCCATCTGTGAGCGCGGATTGTAGCGTTTGGGGATTTTGGAGGGCGCGTTTGGCGATGTTCGTCGCCTTGTATCCAAGGCGGCGCCGCCATCCTCCATTGATGGCTGAATAACGGTCACTGACCGCGTCCCCATCTTCATCCTGCATGTGCGTGCGTACATGTGTGCCCCCCCCCCCCTCCTCCCTTCTCTCTTCTCTCTTCTCCCTTCTCTCTTCTGCACCATCGGGCATTAAACTGTTTCCATGCTCGGCCTCTCGTCGTCTGTCAACAGCGCAGCAGATCTGCAGCGAACGTTGCTGCGACGCGACGCGGGATCGTTGCTGTGGTCCAGCTGTGGCCATATTGGCCACAGTGGCCCGTGCGGCGATGCCAGCAGGTGCGGAGAGTAGCATAGCAACCCAGAGCCCCGACACAGCATCCCAATGAGTGCTGGGCTCTGCAGGGCAGCGCTGGTACATAAGGACAAAGGGGGCACAAAGGCAGCCTGGTGACGGTTGCTAGGGACGCTGACCCCCCCTCCCACATGTGTTGGAGCCAGCTAAATATTTTCTCTCGTCCTAATATTTCCCCATCAGAGCCGTGGTGGAAACGTGGTGCTAACTCGGCTAACTTCTTCTTCTTCTTCTTCTGCAGCTCCAGTAATAAACAGATTCAGCAGAAGAGCGTCAGGTGAGTTTTGGCTGAAGCCTCTGCGCGTCCAAACGGAGCTTTTTATCGTGCACATTCAGGCCCCGGTGTTTCTCCATCTGTCTTTTCCTGCTGGATTTCAAGCCTTTTAAATGTTGAATCATCCGAGCTTGTGAAACCAATCTGTGTCAGATCCGGTTAATAAAGTCGCCACGACGTGGGTGGAGAGAACAGAACAAGTAGCACCGGTAACAATAATAATACCATTTAGTTGATGATAATAGTTCTGCTGCTTGCTTTCTGGAAATATTCTGCATCATCTGACTGCCTTTTAGCTTCATTGTGTCCAAAGTGGAATGAAAATCGTCACAGAACTCTTTTTCTAGGACGGTGCGTCGGAATCCAGGCCTCAAGAGGTCAAAATCCAACCGGGTTTTTTGGCCTACCGGGTGAAAGCGGTCCCACTTGTCCAAGTGAAAGCGGTTTTCCGCCCGGGAGGACAGAAAACCCGGATGGATTGCTGCTTTTGAGGACTGGGTTCCGCCGTCCCAGACTGAGACAGAAGCTCAGACAGAATTATTGAGCCACAAACTGGCCAGACGTCACGTTTCTGCAGGAATCACCCACTGATAAAATGGTGTTAGACTTTGTTATGACAACTGTGTTTGGGTAAAACACAGGAAGGAAACAGCTGTTTCTGTAGAGTTATTGTCTCAGAAGCACCCTGAATCTGGCCTGGGATCTGGAGAACATCAGCACTGACCTTGGATGTTTCAGAGAGAAGTTGCATCTGTGTAACCGGTGTTCTGTCCCACAGTTTGTGCTGAAGCCTTCAATCCTGATGAAGATGAAGAGGAGAAGGAGCCACTTGTAATTATTGCTTACTCACACACCTTTTTTGTTAAGAATCAGACGCTTGTGACAGATTCCTCCCAAACGTTTGACGTTATCTCTGCTGGATTCGCAGGTCACGCACCCCAAAACGGATGAGCAGAGGCAGCGACTGCAGGAAGCCTGTCGGGACATCCTCCTCTTCAAGAACCTGGATCCAGTGAGTGCTCCTCCAGGAGCTCCCTCGGCTGGTGTCCTCCTAAAAAGAGGCAGAGAACAGCCTGAGGCTTGGCTGCCTCCTGTCGCAGCTCAGACACACTGTTTTTGATCTAAATGAAATATATTTGACTGTTTCACGACCTCCCAGGAGGAGATGTCTCAGGTGCTGGACGCCATGTTTGAGAAGTTCTGCACTGAGGGGGAGCACATCATTGACCAGGACGACGACGGGGACAACTTTTATGTTATTGAAAGGTGATTTTTTTTAAACTCTTAAACTCCAAACCAATTCGATTAGCATTTATATATCCAGGCTTTGTCTTCCAGTGGGACTTTTAGCATTTTCGTGAAGACGGACAGCACAGAGAAGCTAGTCGGCTGCTATGACAACCGAGGCAGCTTTGGTGAGTTGGCGCTGATGTACAACACCCCCAGGGCAGCTACAATCATCGCCACCTCCACCGGAGCCCTCTGGTGCCTGGCAAGTAAACCTTAAACCTTCAGTCCTGGGCTGTTTCTCTTATTACACACGTCAGTTGTCATGATTTACCTCGTCAACGGCACTGTTGCTTCCTGGTCCTCCATACTTGGGCTCAATGGCCTGCGGTGCATTTAAGGAGCACGGCTGGGACATCTGCGCACACACACACAGGCTCTTGTCAGGCTATTTTTGTGGATTGTTTTAAAATCTGCAGTTAGAAATTCAAGACGTGATAAATAAGAAAGTGTTTAGTCTTAGCTTTGGAGCATTTACAGGATCAGCCCACACCTCACTTAATGGCAGCCTGGCTGTTCAGAGGAGCGGGTTTCTAATGTCTCTGTGGAGCAGCTTGGTTAGGAGGGCTTTGTCCTTTAATTGCTGTTTGCAGAGTGCACGCAGCTGCACGCACATTTGGGTTCATTTCACAGTAAAGGCAACGCAGCAGGAAAAGCAGCAGGTGAGTTTGACAACATCCCTCACGGGCTTGTGAAGGAGAACTCGCCTTTACTCAAGTCTAAGTGTTATAAGCAGCTCTAGTTCTGGTTGGCTCACCACTAAGAGCAGACTGATCACCAGGAGGCCGCTGCTGGGTGTGACGATGGTGTGCGGATAGCGCTCCCTACAGGATTTACCCGCCTTTAAAGAACACATTTGAACAAACATTCAGAATATAACCCTAGTTCACATTTTGGACTCACTTATAGTATCACAGATGGCATTTTTTAAATATTAATGCTGCTGATGTATTAGTTGTATGCAAACTTTCAATGCAGGATCAGAAGAATCAAAAATCCCTTGATTTAGCTTACGTTTTAGGCCTCTATATTACCCCTTGAGCGAATGTGGGCCTGCAGTGTCTGAGCGCCTGAGAGGAATGCATTATGGATGGATAAACACTGTGTACACACAACAAACGAGACGGCTTGACACCACAACGTCACCACCCACCCGAATCTGTTTTTTACACTTCAAACGTGCGTTTCAGGATCGTCTGACGTTCAGGAGGATCATAGTCAAGAACAACGCCAAGAAAAGAAAGATGTATGAGTCATTTATCGAGACGTTACCGCTGCTTACGTCCTTGGAGGTTTGGGGTTTTTTTTTTTGGTCTGATGTTTAAAAAGCTTCAGAAAACATTTGCATTGGAAGCTTTGGTTTAGTCAGATCTGCTGTCATCCACAGCTCTCTGAAAGGATGAAGGTGGTGGACGTGATTTCCTCAAAGGTGTTCAGTGATTCACAGCAGATTATTGTTCAGGTGACAACTGCTTTTTTGGATTTACTGAATCATTGTGTGGTTCTCTCCACGTGCTGTGCTGCTGCTGTGCTAATTCTCGGTGTTTTCAGGGTGATTTAGCAGATTGCTTCTACATCGTGGAGTCCGGTCAAGTTCGAATCACTATCAAAAGAGGCAGAGTGAGTCTGATGGAGCTTCACTAGTTTTAGCAAAAACTTTTTGGAATCTGACAGTGTGACATTTTTCTTCTTTGCAAGACGAAAAAAGACCCGGAGGAGGAGGAGGTGGATATTGCGACTCTCTCCCGAGGCCAGTATTTCGGGGAACTGGCGCTCGTCACCAACAAGCCCAGAGCTGCATCAGCCTATGCTGTGGGAAGCGTCAAATGCTTGGGTACGTGATGCAGCTTTACGGCTGTGGAAACACGTCTTTCTTTTCCTCCTTTTTCTGAAAGCCTCTCTCTTTTGGCAGTCATGGACGTTAAAGCCTTCGAGAGGTTGCTGGGTCCCTGCATGGACATCATGAAGAGGAACATCGCAAACTACGAGGAGCAGCTCGTCACCCTGTTTGGAAGTAGCACTGCAATTGAGCAACGCAGCCAGTAAGACGTCTCAGATGTACCGCGTCTTGGTGGGTTAAAGAAAATTAGGCCTGACCTGTACAGACGACGGCCCCCCTCCCCATAATCACTTCAAAAGCCTTTATTACAGCCTTTATTACAAGAAATGTGAATATATCCATCACAATGTTTATGGTGTTAGGTAAACGCGAGGTCATATTCCTATAGAAGACAGGGATTCTTTTAAGGTGAGCGTTCTTATGAAAGCAGTGTTGCTTGAAGCTTGTTTAAATTAGATTTCTCACAGCTCTTCCCTACAAACGTGTGTATACATTTTCCATATTCGTATCACCGGCATTACTTGTTTGTTTTCTTCTCTGCAGTGTTATATTTATGCCTACAGTACAACATTATTTATGAATTTTTAAACATCTGTTTGCTCAGATTAGAAGCCAAAGGTCATTGACCACTGGATAACTGCTTCAAAGAAAAGAAAAGGTAGAACTTTTCGAATGAAGTTGCGGAAGGGTGTAAACGTGTGTGTCTTTACGAACCACATTTCTGTTCATCTTTAAATCTGCATTAGGTCCCTAAAACAGATTCTTGTACATCCACTGTTGCTGAACGCATTTCCAGGACTGGTGGCCTACCATGGAGCATTTTACAAAAAACACCAAAAAAAAAAAACAAAGAAAAAGGAAACAAACTTCAGAGAGATTGCTGATAGTTTTATAAGAACACATCACACACTGCTGTACATTTAAAAACTAAATATTTACTGTATAGGCCTACTTTTGATTTGAAGAGTCGCCCTATAGACTGTAGTCCTTAAATGCAATGTCGTGAGACATCTGCTTCTCCTGTGCTTTAACGTAAAATTTAATTTATGCTATTTACGTGTTGGTGGTTATGATTAAGGCTCCCATTATTGCTGTCTACCTCAGCCAACAACTTTTACAGTTTGGAATCACATTCTGATCTCATGTGAAGAATCTAAAGTGGGTTGTCTTTTCTTCTTCTTCTTCCTGTCACACTTAAGGTCTTCTGTATTCTCCCTGTGGTTTACTGCAGCTTAATATTTTACCTATTCTAAATGAATTGCTCTCTTTTGTGCAGATAGTAACCCACTGGTCATTTTTGAAGGTATAGCTGTAGTACTGGCTAAAATTACTGTATGTTTCACTTTTAATGTTATTAAACAGCATTTTTATACACGTATTTACGCGTCTATGGTTATTTGCGAAACAAAAAAGCATCGTAGTCCATTCATTCCTCAATCGGTATTCATCGTCACTCTTATGCCCAACCCGTTTCTTGTCCTAATAAAAGTAGTATTTTTTACCCATTGAACTAATAAAAAGCAGAAGAATCTATAAGGCCGCGGTGTTTTCAGAACGTTATAGATAAAAACATGACCATGTATTGTTCCTGTTATTGCCAATCAGCTGTTACTGGGTAGTAACAGACGTGTATTTTCATCCAATGACGCAACGATCAACAAACTTAATCCCGCCTCCTACACGGCGAAAACCAATCAAACCGAGGCTATCTTGTTTCTGACGTTTCTTTCCACCAATAGGAGGCGTGTTTGCAAGACATTCATTCCCACCCCTCGATTGAATGCCAAAGAGTTTCTCGATGGCGTTAGGGTTGGTAAGTAGGAATTTAACGACCTAATTTCGATGAAATGGACGGTTCACATTAGCTTTTAATTCAATCACCAGACGATATACGTGTTACTTACTCTAAAACGGCGTTTTAAAGCGGCTGTCACCCGTTTATTGAGCGTCGAATGACATCTTGAACTCGACAATGTTTTTTTTTTTTTCGCTGTGACGTTTGTTGTTTTCATGGTACAGAAAAAAAAATCCAGCTGCACTTTTTAAAAAAAGCAATACACCACCAAAAGCGCTTCTTTTGGATCCCTTGACTTGGAGCGCTGTTAAATCGTCTCTAGAATGCCCTCGGTGTTTTTGTGGTCATTCATTTTAAACGGGACCCAGAGGTTGCGTCATGCCTCAACTTGTTGACATTCTTTTGTTTATAATGTTCGAGTCGACACTCTGTCTTTTATAGGAAGGCACCGTGGTCGCGTCTAAAGATCGGGGCCACCATTTACGCGTTCCCGAGGCAGCATTTGCATGCAGGATAATACTTTTATAAAGGTTTTTTCTTTTCTTCTCTTTCTTTTTTTCAGTCAGGAACCGACGGTGGTGTAGCTGAGCGTTGGTTTGTCAGCTCGACGGGGGGGATTCAATCGCTTTTCACGGCCTAAATGTTTTTAGCTTTTTGATATAATACCACACTGCTGATATAATAATAGTTTTAGCATTTAAATTTTAATAAATACGTCGCCAGAGCCCACCTTCTAATCGCGGTAATATGCTCATTCAGAGGGTATTCTTGCACATTTATCCGACCTCGGGTCTACAGTAAATATTTTGTTGTTTTGTGGTTATTAAAGAATTTATCTACGCAGTTATGAATGAATGAGCACTGGTGCGCATGCGCCAAACCCAAGTTTGTCAACAGGGCCACCACGCAGCTGGTCACATGACAGGACATGGACGGCGTTCTGCGCTAACCCAGACAAAGGATCTAGGAAAGCGCTGCCCCTCTCTTTATGCCTCATTTTGATATTTAATAGTAATTTTTTGACTTTGTTCTGGAATCGCACATACTTTTGTGTTTATTTAGAGACACGTTAGCAACAACAGTGCAGTTTTACTTGCATTTTCGTTCAACAGCTGATTGTTTTCGATGAAACTGACAGCATCCTGTTTTTTCTTTCTTTCTTTCTTTCTTTCTTTCTTTCTTTCAGTTTGTATAAATAGAGTAACTAGCAGAGTATTGATAAAATGGACGAGTCCTTTGACCCACTCAAGTGTAACGAAGACCTGTCTTCCTCACCTGGGTGTCACATGGATTATGGTAAAGTTCTGAGACATGGTCCATCTGGAAGATGTGGTTTTCCCTTGTGTTGTACTCCAACGTCACTGTGCACCTTCCCTCAGATGACATGCCAGATCTGCAGGAAGTGGAGGAGGACCAGAGGTCCCCAGGGTTGTACCACCTTGGGTCAGGAGTGTCGCACCAGGAGTTTGGCTGCTCCCCCAGCACCAACTGGTTGGCTGAACTGGCCAACATTGCCACTAGTCCTCAGAGCCCCTTACTGAAAAACATCCCACATAAGAGGTCTGATATGTGCATACGCATTTTTCTTAATTCATTAGGTGCACATCACAGAATGACATGAACTTCAAACTTTCATCATTTTCCCAGCTAAACTCCTTCAGATGTGCAACACAAACTGTATATTGATCAGTCGCTATGAAAAATGTTGGCAGGAATACCAATTATTTCAGCACGACTTTGATAGTTTAATGCTGTAGTTGCATTGTCAGGATGAACGTTACATGAATTTTCTTTTTCCTTTTTAAGATCATCTCCAGTGCACATATTTGGCAACAGCAATAGTTTACATTCCTATGCACGCCCCCCTTTAGCCAGCAGCGCGCCCAACCCGTACAGAAGCCACCTCAGGGAACGCAGGCGCGTCAGGGTAACTTTTCACTTTTGACCATTTAAAAAACTCCTGGCTCAGGGAATTCCTCCTGACAGACTGATGAACTGTTCTCAACAGGCCAGCAGTGAATCCGAGTCTGGAGTTTTCTCAATGTCCTCATCTTTTTCTGACGATGAAGACATGGTCTGGTCTCAGTCCTGGCCTTCTACAGCCTGGCACTGTTTTCTGAAAGGTACACACGCCCTTACACCCTTAAATGGAAATATGAATTCCATTTCTTCTTTCTGCAGTCCCCACATCAGAGTCATTGCGTTTGTTTTGGGACTTTAACATTTAGGAACTCGCCTGCGCTTTCATCGGGGTCCTAATGTGGAGTGGCAGGAAGCCGAAGAACTCAGGGATTCTGATGATGACTCAGATGATGAAATGATGCCGTCCTCCTCCTCCCGCAAGGTAGCCGCTGTTAACGAAGACATGTTATTGTATTTAAAGAGTGCTGCATGGCTGACAGGTAATAGGCAATGAGAGTTGATGGCCACAAGAGGGCAGCCGGGAGGCTTGAGAGGCAGGATGTGACTGAGTTCAGTGATGTGAAACATCACATTTTTGCCACATCCTTGCTGTTTTCTGCAGTGCTCGTTTTTCCTTGTCGTTATCCGACCCCCTCTCTGCCGTGCCAAGCCCTCAGTCGCCCTTTAATTGCTATTTTAGGAGATCAGCAGGCTCCTTGTTGAAAGAGTGAAGGCTTTTTCTTTTCATTTTCAGAGATATGGTTCGGAGGGACTGAAGCTGGTGAATCATGAAGAGACTGTGTCTTTTGGCCAGGCAGTTTTGAAGTTGACTTTTGACCCCGGCTCGGATGACGGCATGTTAACAGCTGAGTGCAGGTTGGACCACCCGTTTTTCGTCAAAACTAAAGGTAAGGTAAACAATTCCTGCTCTATATGTGCAATTAATGATTACACACTGTTTAATCTGCCATCCGCAATTTTCAGGGTGGTCTTCGTTTTATGCGAGCCTTACTGTGGTGCACCATGGGATCCCTTGCTATGAGATGCAGTTAGGGGACGTTTGCTTGCCTCCAAACCACCCAGACGCCATTAACTGTGACGACTCAGTTGTCTTTGACACTTTCAGAAGGTAAACTGCTGCCGTGGTAGAGCAGTTTACCAAAAGGATGCGTGTTCAACCCTGTCGGTGTGTCTTTGTCCTGCAGTTACGACTTCACCCCTCTAGATTCCTCAGCCGTGTACGTTTTGAGCAGCATGGCCCGCCAGCGCAGAACCTCCCTGTCTAGTGGGGGTGCCATAAGTCCAGACTGTGACAAACTTGAGCGCTCCAGCTCTCCACAATCCTCAACAAGTAAACCAAACCGGGGGCACGCCTCAGGGACAGCAAGCGGTGCCACACCAACAAAATGCAAACGGCCAATGAATGCCTTCATGCTCTTCGCCAAGAAGTACAGAGTGGAATACACCCAGATGTATCCTGGGAAGGACAACAGGTACAGCGTTGGACTCGTTAGCTCAGGAAAGTGTGAATTCTCTTAGCTAGTGCCAACTTTAACTGTGTCATGACGTATTTACCCCTGAACCGCTGTGTATTGACACGATGACGTAGGTGTGCTTGGACACGGCCCGGATTGCTAGTGTTAGTGCGATCAGCGGGGAACAGAGGAGGGGGGACATTTGTGTGGGGGAAATGGCCTTCGTGTGAGTGCACCACGTAGTGGAGCCCAAAGATAGAGTCAAAGTCATATTTTTCTCCATTTTACGTCACACATCCTCCTCATAATTCCTGTCAGTGTTGTTTGTCCCGACTCGGGAAGAGCAGGGAGGATATTTTATCATTAAGTCAACATGCCTTTGCTAAAGTATGCAAAAATATAGCAGCGCGTGTTGGATGTTTGTCAGAGGGGGTTTAGTAACGGTTACACACAAGGGTGACCGTAAACTAGTGCACACACACGAAAACCTGTGGTAAATCATTGTTATCGTCCCAGATGAGGTGAGCATTCCCCGGTGTGTAGGGGGCTGGGTGTAAACATACCAGCTCAACTTTTACTGTTGCCTTCCAGAGCAATCAGCGTCATCCTGGGTGACAAGTGGAAGAAGATGAAGAGTGAGGAGAGAAGGATGTACACCATGGAGGCCAAGGCTTTAGCCGAAGAGCAGAAAAGACTCAACCCAGACTGCTGGAAGCGTAAAAGAACCAACTCGGTGAGGACTGAAAGAGTGTTTTATCACCGCGTGAGGGTTGCTGGATCCTGACAGTGCTTGTGGTCCTCAACAGGGCTCTCAACAGACCTAAATCATCCCCCAGAAGCCTCAGCTGCTGGCGTTGAAACAAGGAAAGGTGCTGGACGGAGTCAGACCGACCGCTCGATGCCTCTTTACTCTCCTGTATTCTTGAGACTCGACTGTGATGCTGAATTCACTTGCTTTTTATAACCTCGAAATATTAGACAGAAAAAAAAAAAATTATGAACTATAAATGAAACATGTAATCTAGTCACTAACAGTGCATATATTTTCTTATACCTTTCTTGTCAAAGATGTCTTATTCCCCTGAAATGAGAAAGAATCCTCTTGTTTATTTCAGGACATTTCACATTCAAGGTTTCAAACTGAGTCAGTGGTGCTATGCTTCAGTGCAGAAGGAGCAGAAAACAACAAGTGTCTATTTATTGTTGTAAAAAGGACTTTTCTCAAATGGCCTTTTTATATTTGTAAGGCGACCCAATCTATTGCTCAGATTGGTCAACTTTCATACTTTTGTAATACAGTCTATCTTCTGCAGCTCAACAATGGCCAACTTCTCCTGCCAAACAAGAGTTTTAGCCTGGTGGTGGGTGTACACTCAGTAACAGAGCACTTTGGGCCTCACTGCAAGTGCTTGTTTCTTTTGCACTTTATATACGTATGTAGTCATATACAGCCGTTGTATAGTGCTGGAATAATGTGTATACTACAGCCTGTATGTCGATACCTAGCCATGTGACACAATCGTGGGTCTGCAGCCATGGTTTGCTTTCAGGTTGCGAGTGTATTTTCAATGCTTTGTTCATAATGTACAGGATCCACAGCCCAAATAACCTCTTGCACAGAATATCCTTGTATCATATTAGAAATGCGTTAAACTTGCATCCTATTATGTTTTCATCAACTAAAGTGTAATCATACGCACCAGGATGTCTGGCCTTTTGTTTTCCAGGCGCGTGTGATCCTTCTGCAGCCTATTAGGAAGCTGCTCCGTGCACGAGAGCTCTCAAAGCGGTTTTAATTTATCTCACCCTGATGTTTCTCAAAGTGTGACCTCTCCCATCAGAGATGCAAAACAGATCTGAAAGGAACCAAGAATGAAATAGAGCCTTTTTTATGAGCTTACTTCCTGCAGTAAAGCACCCCAAAAAATGTGTAATCTCTTTACCAGAGGCCTAGACCAACATAAAAATAAATGAATAAACAAACAAAACCAAAGTTAAACACATAGCTAACACCAGATGGCGCTGTGGCGCCATCTTGGTTCGATGGAAGACATGATATGATCACCTTCCATCTCTGCCTGAAGAACACAAGATGGTTACATGGTCCACGAAGACGGCATCCACGACCCAGGATGTGGATGGACAACGAACCTGCAAGGCGTTGTTCCTGGAACCGAGCATGTCTGCTAACAGGAAAAGATGAGATTCATGGCTCTGCACGCCTCATGAAATTACAATGATCAACACCCTACGAGCCGCTCGGCCGCCTGAATCTAATTATAGAATATCCATAACCGGCCACTCCAAAATGATCCAAGCTGAATAGTTTATGGAACAGCTGAGGCATGTGAAACCAGCATACTGGCCCCTTTAGACGGCTTACAAAGGGAGACTTAAGAATGACCTGACATGAAACACCAAGTGTCACCATCACTAGCCTTCTAAGAAGGAATTAATGTAAACAAATCAAAAATAACACTTAAACAAACAGCCTGACTAGGAAGTTGGAGATTTTAAAGATGATGATTACGATTTCAGTCAAGCAACAATCACTCATTTAAGGTTACTGTAATAATTTTCAGGGAGGTATAAATGTCATGCATTTATGCACAAGAACCTTTCTGTCAGGAACCAGTCAAGAGGAGACAGATGCTAAATGAACAATTAGAGCAGAGCAGACGGAGATCGACACTGCCGGCTCCCGTTTAAATCAGAAGCTGCACTTTCATCAAGTCTTCTTAATTAGAGGCAATTAGCTTTAGTGATTCAGAGATATCAGACTCTGGGCATCTTTACAGCGGCTGGAAGAGTTCTGCATCAGGCATCAGACATCTGCACACATCAGTGTGATTTAAACCCCTGTGAGTTCTGACATCGGCTGATCACATTGGAAGCTTTAACAGCGAGTAGCAGGATGTTCAAATTACAGAGCGAGAAAGGAGCGCCGTTTGAAAGAAAACCCCTAAAAATGATATTAAGGATGTGTTCGAGTGTGTGTTTGGGTCTCGCTGAATTCAAACTCAATATTCAGCAACACTTCAGATTTGGCCGCAGCTCTGAGGCACGACACCTGAAAAATTCCATCAATATTCCACTTGGAATATTGAGGATTGGTGACGAGGCTGTGAAGCAGAGCAGATCTGGGATCTTTAATCCTGTTTTTTTTTTCCCCTCTGCAGCCTGATTTAAATGACGAGTGTGTCTTTTGATACGGAGTGTGTGTGGAAGTGACAGGATGTTGGTGGGAATGTGTGTGATGATGAAGTGCAGATCACACAGGCCAAAGCAAAGCCACGGATCCAAAAAAAGCAGTTAGAGAACCTTTTTTCCTGTTTGGAGTGGCTTTTGTGCACGCTCAGTGTTCAGAACGTCCTCCAACTCTAGAAGATGTCTGACGTGACGGACGATTCCGTTCATCCCTGTTCTAAAATAAAATTCCTTTAATATAAAGACATTTTTGGGGTAAATTACAACATTTCTGTGGCAGCAGACAGAAAAAAATGGAGCTGGTGATTCCCATTTCCATTCATTTGGGAGTCTAAAGGTGTTTAGGTGTGTGATATTTCCTTTGTCCTTTATCTCGTTCCTGCTGTTCTGTAACCTGTCACATTATACCATTGCTATTTTCTCCGTATGATGCCCACAGCCCTGCCCGCCTCCTCCGATTCCCCCGCGCTGTAATTGGACAGTGTGAGAGTGCTGTGAAATGAGCAAAAATCATTCCACGTTCTGGGTCTGCGGCTTCCAGGCAACGGGAAACTGAATTAAATAAACCTCTGCGGACAGAAGCTGCACTTTGTTGCGACAGCTTAAGGACAGAAACACAACAAAGTGATGCAAGTTTTAACGCCATGAACTGAGTTTTGAACGGAGTCCAGCGCATCAAGGGAGACAAATCTGAAGGTGACATGTTTTCTCTTCCATCACGAAGAAGTGTCTGTCAAAAGGTCAGATTCAGTATAAGTGACCCTGAAGGGGACGCGGACACGCATCCATCTATCATCTAGACTCTGCTTCGCAGGGCCGGATCCTGTCCCAGCTGACACCGTGTCAAAGGTGAGTCTTCCACAGACGGCCTCTTCATCACAGAGCTGGAGGCACAAATGTCTGCATGCCTGCATGACAAAGGGGTGATCTGATCACACTGGATACATTATAAATGGTTTCCAGTAAAACTTAAACAAGTCCAGATGAACACAAAGTCTACTCTTAGGTTTCCAAACAGTTTGGATTAAACTGGTTGAAATGCATCAGCAGACAAAACGTGCTCATGCCTTTGCGCATCCTGCTAATGGAAGCTAACGCTGCGTCTGGATCTCCGCAAACACCCGGACTAAAGGATGGAAGAGGAAGAGGCAGGTAAACCAAATCAAAAGCCACCTTCAGATCGATTGACAACAGCCTGTCCACAAAACAGCTGAATATATTAGAGCTGGATTCTCAGATAGCTATTTAAAAGCCGGAGTTCTAAAAGCGCTCTGATGCTTCACCACCTCCTCCTCCTGGATTATCTGGAATAGAAACCTTTCCAACTGTGGCGAGTCAGCTGGGCAAATGTGCAGCTACACCTCTCCCAGCAGCACACATCCGCACAGGCTGGACACACTGGGTTCCTCCCACACTTTGGCCAAATAGCTAAGAACAAGATTTTTTTCCTCATTAACTAAACCAGTTAACAGAATAAAAGACTGCATTTCCTTTTAAATGTATACACGTGCTGTCATGTATATATCATCATCAATTAATAAATGTTCCTCTGAAATGGTCCAGACAGGCTTGAGCCAGTAAGACTGAGAGCAGAAACCAGAATCTGCTCATTTCCTGTGTTTACTGTATTGAAAGACACAACAAAGGTTTGATAATGGCATTAACAGGATCAATAACCCGAGAGCACACTGCTAATGAGACGTCAAGACATGATAGAGAGCGACAGAGACGCATGGAGCTGTGCACGAGAATCTACCCACAGTCCGGCAGCAAAAGCGTAGCAAAGATCCTTCTATAAAACGTCATATAATAAAGAAATTCATTGTATTAATTGCACCACAAGCTGAGAAAACCGAGCTTTTAAAAGCATAAAATAAAGACGAATCAATGAATCTCATCATTATTAATGTAGCTTAAAATCATTTCATGAATGAAACCAGAGAGGAATTAATGCGTTTACCTAATCTTGTGTAATAAATACATACATCACACGCAGAAATCAAATCATATGGCCACAGTAAGAGCTTCTCCTTTACACTCCCAGGCTCTACAGGGCAGTTCTGGATCTGGAAGTGCAGATTAACCTCATTACAATTGACCTTCAAGACAGGGAATCAACATATTATCTAAACCAAACATATCCTGGTCCAACAGCAGCAGCAGCAGGTTCCTGTCCAGGGAAACCTGCCAAGTCTTATGTTGATGTCTCTGATGATCCAGAGTTGAAATCCAATCACATCTGACCTCATCCGTTGGTTTGGCAGCCTGGACATCCGACGCAAGAATGTGCTGACAAAATAAAGTCAGCCATCGATTTCTGTATATTCTGTCCAAAGAGTTATCCCTCTACTCCGTTACTGTAATTTTTATTGCAAATATTGCACTGATTTATCCTGTTTGGACAGTCCAACACCAGGTTGACGTCCCTTTAGATGAGAAAAACAGTCGTCACCTTTCTGCTGAGATGGTCTCAGGTATCTCCGCTAAAAGGCTCTTCTGAACAACCTCCTCTTCAGCCTCATGCAAAAGGATGAAGTCTGGAATGACGCATGTATCTTGTATTTCAGTAGAAATGCCCCCACCTCCTGCACCAGAAGATAAACATGCTCATCTCTGAACGCGGTTCCCGTTATTGAGTTTCCAGAGACGTGGGTAAAAAGCGAGCCGGCTGCAGCGCTAAGCTGGTCTGTGGCCTCAGCAAATCCCTGGTTTCTGCTCCGCCTGTCACATGCTCCTGCACTACATCAGGTATCAGTCTTTCATAAGTGGGCACAGTTTCCGGCTTAAACAAGTGGCAGCTTTAAAAGGCTGAATTTAAAAATCAGTTGTAGGTAACAGTGACTGAAGCAACGCGTTATTATTTGGTCTGGTCTCTGTAACTTGCTCTCTGTTGCCACGGCAATACCAGTGACAGAGAGGAGCTTTAACAGACCGCAGACATCATTATTCAAATGTCATATCCTCTTGATCCAGCACTCATCTTTTGATGATATTGCACTTTTAAACATGAACATTTGCTAATGACTGTTTAATATATCATCCCGGCCACTCATTTGTGCCGTTTTTTACAGCGGGGTTTTTTTTTTTTTTACTGCACATGGTTAGCAGCTGGAAGACCAATCCTGGCTTTAAAACACAGTAGAAACTACAAAAACCCACTGAACTACAGTCTGGAAAAGCCCTGCCTTCTGCACAGGCGCAGCAATGACAGAACGGAGAGACGTGAAGAAAAGAAGCTGGATGTGGAGTGGCGGAATGACAGCTGAGACTCTGCTGTTACCTACAGGCCGCAGCCCGCTGGGACCCGTCCGTGACCTGATGTGATCATGATGGATGGTGGCGTCAGCCCAGCACGACCACCCTGGACTCGTGCACCCACACTCGCAGGTAGATGAAGATAGAGGCAACCCGGTCGTATTTTTGCCTCCACTGCAGGAACGCAAAACAGAACAGAAGAAGAAATCACAGGAGACAAGTGCGAGATGCTAGAAGTGACAGTTTGAGGAAAATAGGGGTGAGAAGAGAAACAGAGAGAGCTGTCATAGCAACATGCTAAATACAGCGAAGCAACAGTTAATTAGCACCTCCACCCACAGGTATGACGCATACATAATGGTGGAGGTGACAGGACACCTGCCAGAAACCCTTAGCTAGTTAGCACCTGACGGTATTTTTGGAGCATCCCGTCCAGAGGTCGGCCCACTTTCCTCCCCCTTTTCTCTCTTTTTTTCCTTCAACATATGTGAAAGCGTGAGGAAAACACCCAGGGATGTGCTGCTCTCGTTGCAGAGATCGACTTGGCATGCAGGCTCTCTGGGATTTGCCAGAAACTATTTATTGGTTGTAGAGTTTTCACTTTCTAGACACTTACACTTACTCCACACTCACATCATTTTACCATAAAATGGCCTTTTCAGTAAACTGAAGAATTATTTAATCACATATGAAGTGATTAGTGTCACAATACCACAACTATAATTTATACTGAAATGTTGTCAAGAACCCACAATTATAGCTGCACAATATAATGGTTTTGAAATGGTCCCATGAGGAGCACAACATGGAAAAGACAACTGCCATGTCCCGAACTGCAGGTATGTAAAACTTCTCCTGCCCTATTTGATGGTGTTATTATTGCAAACGCGAAGCAGCTTGTGTAGGTTCGGGTTCCATCCCTGCAGATTCTGTCAGATTGTAACTAAATTAGGTAATGACAAAGAAGAGCCCACAAATCCCTTACGCTCTCTTTAGAAATATGAATTATGACAGGTAGTATTGCATGCGGTAAACTGTATTAAAGTTTAAACACTGAGCAAACTGAGCACCTTTAAAAAAAAAAGAAAAAAATTGTAGGAGTATAAACTTCAAGTTCCAGGCTTTGGAATGAAATGAAAACAAAGAAGATTCTTCACACTTGTGTTCTGGAGTGATGACAGGAGCCACGCTCTCTTTGGTTGCAATAAAATCCTAACTGAGTAAAAACAATCGTACGATTTAAAGTCACAAATGAATCAGCGGGCTCCACGCTCGGCTCCCCTCTGCTGGATCCGACATATTATGTAAATAAGGGAGAGTGTTGTGCAAGAATCTGCTCGGCTCGTCTGTGTACGGAGAGACAGCCACATGCAGGGAAGAGAGAAAGACCAGTAGAATAAATGAAATCAACCAGCGTGTAGGAAACAAAGTTCTGTGTGTGTCTGTGTGTGTATATATATATATGTACACACACACACATACATATATATCAGAAAGGAACAGCAGAAACCGGTGGGTTTCCAGAGATTCACCGCGCTGGGGTCCACTTCCTGGTTCGCGCCACGACTTTCTCGTCACCGCTCATTTGTGGAGCAGGAAAGTGTGACTGGGTGAAAATGAATTCCAAGAGCAATTTCCTCCCTAAAAGTCTCCTGCGGTGCTGATGCTGGTTCACCTTACGCAGACAAACTCTGCATCCCTCCAGCAGGGGTGGTTCATCCTGGAACATGTGGCTTTTCTGGCAGGCTCAGAACTCTAAGGCGGGCTAATAACCGCTGCTCGCTCCCAGCAGATGGTGCGACATGTCTGGACTTTCACACTTACACAAGTTGGTGATCCAACCATCAGCCTGAAGTGGCAACGCTTCAGAAACTCTGCAGCTTAATCACGCCTGTCGTGTGCACTGGCTGAGTCGAAAGCAATCATCTTACGTCAGAGGTGCTGAGAAAGTTTGCCCGGATGTCTGTTTCTTTACTGGCTAATCTTTATTGACGGTCAAAGTCATTTTAAGTTTAAAAGCTGGAGCTAAAAGAGGCACAGAAAGCGTTCTTTTACGTCTGTTTAAATCCACACTCTCTAAATCCTCCCAGCAATATAACTCATGAATCCATCCTTCCATTTTCAAGAGGTTCAACGTCCGGAAAACGTTAACCTCCTCCTCCTCCTCCATCCAACTTCGCCAGCCATAAATAACCACAGTGCTACTTCAGTCGCCGAAAATGAACCCCTTCTGCAGAATAACAGCTGACATTGCCAATCTTTCCTCAATAAGTGCACCGACAGATCGAGCAGGCCCAGGCTGTGCTGGCACCTGCTTCACGTCACGCTTCTGCATCCAATACCAACATGTGCCCAATCATATTTGGCTTCTAAGAATGTCACTTTCAGATGTTAAAATCACTATTTGACAATAAATGATAAATATGCAGATTTTTTTTCCTTCTGACTGTAACATGCTGGACATGTAAAGTGGTAGTAGAAGAAGAAACACAAACAAAAAGGTCAAACCAGAAGCACCACAGCAACCAAGCCTCAGCTCTTTATTCCCAACTGAAACATAGAAAAATCCTGTTCAATCCTAAATGTGTGAACTCTAACAAGTACGAGCACCAAAACCTGCAAATGGCTGCATACTAATAGGAAGAGGATGTAGCGGCAGCCTGCGATTTACATTTTAAGGCCACCTAAATTAGTGTGGAGAGAAAATATCTGCCGAAGGTACTGAGGTCAGGAGAACTGGGGGAACAATTTTTGACTAAGAAAAATGACAGAATCAGAACGGCTAAGCCGTCGCGCATGAATTGAACAGGGATTAAAAGAAAACAACACAAGGAGGGACAGAGACCATCATCCAGGCAGCTGGAAGATGGAGGAAAGGCCAAAGGTTCATTTTATCTAACGCTTAAAGCCTCCTCCAACATTCTAATTGCCTAACCATCATTTATATACAGTTGATATGCATTTATATGCATCACTACCTTGTTATTCTGCGACCCAACCCCATTTAAGCGGAGGAAAATAAATGGAGGGACGAACTAGTTATTTAACCATGTGTGAACCTATTTTCAGTTGAGTAGAATATTAGAATTGAGGGAGCAGATCCTTTACTCACCTCGGCTGCTCCAGCCGCAGAAAAACCTACTTACATGTAATGTTTGTTAATTGTAAATTGATGCTTCCTCCAGACGCCTCCAGTCAGAGCTGGAAATGCAACCAGGACAGCTCCATGAATACCAATGACATTTCTCCACAGTACTCCCAGCAAGGGTTCCATGATTTATGGTGCAAATCGCTGGAGTTTGTTGGGGCATTAATGCTGTTTTCATTCTCAGGAATTCACTTTTCTTGTTTTGAAATACTAATATTACAACCATATATCAACCTTCGTTACAGCCCCTTATTACTAGAAACACCGTCGCCATGGAAATGCCAACAGCCATATGCATTTCTCTGCAGCCAACCTGACATTAGCTCAAACGGAGTCTCATTAAATGCATTTGATTCTCTGTTTTTGTGGACCAGCAGCTAAAATGGTTCCCATCACTTCTAGCCCAGTCTGACGCTCCTCCTTTCACACTATGCGCAGCAGAACTTATTAATGTGCAGCATGGAGCGATTCATCACATCAGAGGCTAGACGGAGGTGTAGGTTTTCCAAGGGGGTCGTAGCAACATGGTTCTCTTCCCACAATTAATGGTGGTGCTGAAATCCCAGGGCACAGCGGGAGGAACACAACATGCCGTTTACCCAATGAAAAATACGTAGATCTTGGCCGAACACGACTAGAACACTGTGCAACCCTCATGAAATTAACGACAAGGAACATTAGTGATTCTAATGTATGTACTTGATTACAGATGGCGGTTTTATAGCACTAAGCCCAGCAAACTACAGATACTGTTCAGTAGCCCACAGCTCCACAGAAGAACTTCACACCGCGTTCACAAAGATCCAGAAATAACCGAGGCTGATCATTTAACTACAAGTAACACCCCAGGAGCATTTTCACACACCCAGGGGGATCGAGCACAGTGAATATATTTATGTTTTCTGTCTTTAGCTTATAAAGTTAATTTAAAGAAACAAAAAATCCTAATTTATGCTTTGACAGAAGATAAAGTCCTAGCAGAAAGAAAAGCAGAACTCTAAGAACTACAAACTCCTAAATATGCTCTAAAAATATACTCCTGGAGGGTACCCAAGGACATTTCCAATGGCAGTTCCAGACTTTTAAAACAGAAAAGACCCAAGAAAGTAGTAAATAGTCTGAGTGGCCAACTGTTGACCACAGAAAACATCGCCAGTCGCCATTTTTAAAGACCTGACCATTGAAACTCTTTAGATCTTCACCATCGAAAATACACAACATGCAACATAATTCTGATGAAAAGCCTAACAACGAGCACAACAAAAGCCTCGACTGACATCACACTTCTCGGAGGCAGGGATACAGGTCACACTCGCTGAGATCTCATTCATTCATGGCCGGCCGGCGTGACATACAAAACAGTATTTTTACCTGTCACTTCACCTCAAGGAGGCTTTATATTCACACCAGCACTGGCTCATTTGGTTTTAATATATTCTCTGAAGCCATATTTTGTGAGTCACATTAATGCAAAAGGA
>CAAE01015000.1:1086368-1108771 GCA_000180735.1 Tetraodon nigroviridis
AAGATCATCATTAGCTAGCCGTGTTAAACACAAGAAATTTACATGACTATTCCAAATTAGTCAAATTAGATAGTTATCTAAGACGTGGATGTACCAATCAAGCAATGGTCACATGCACATTATCTCACATGCAGAAAAACAGAACACCCACTCCGAGCACAAGAACACACACCCACACAGTGAACTGCATTTCTTTTTTTTGCTCCACCGCTCAGAGCAAAATGAGTAATAAACAGGTCTAGAACAGCCAGTTCAATATCTGAATCCAAAAGACGCTTCATAATTGTTTAAGACCTGCGTTCCACGGTGTTTTCATTAGTTGCAGAACATTTTTTTAAAGTTGTTTACCTCCAAATCACATCAAGAAAACAAGAGTGTGAACCGCAGGCGGAATAAACTGCTTTCATTTGATTCATCATGGAGGAACTGCGGGAAACCAATAACCCTGAGCAGGACAAGAATGGGCCGTTACCTAGATTAACTGCAGTATAAATCGACAGCATCAGAAGGTTTTCTACAGCACCGCAGCATAAATGAAACTTGGCCCGAATAATAATTTAAACAGAATAATAAGTTCTTGCAACAGTTAATAAAAAAGCCAATCATTCCCAAAGTAGAAGGTGGAAAACTTGGAGCGTTATTGATCGCGTCATCCTCACCAGTTCACAGCAACCAGCTAGATTCAGGCAAACTTCAATGAGAAAATCAGTTGCCATTTCAAAAGGACTCTTGACCTCTTACTTCAAAATATCTGAGTACAAATGGGTTCTAAGGTTTCCTTCCACGCAGCTATTTATGGACGTGCATGCTGTCCTGCAATTTCTGGGTGAATGTAGAAAACAGTCTAATATCGCTCAGTACGCCCGCCAGTCATTGGTCCTATTCTGGCACCAACTTCCCGATAGCAGTTGGACAAAGATGAAATAGATTCTGAGTAAATAACTGAGAACCCACCGAAAACTGAAGAGAATGGTAATATCCTACTTTACTCTGATACCTGGCGCGCGCACACACACACACACACACACACACACACACACACACACACACACACACACACACACACACACACACACACACACACACACACACAAAATACAGCTGAACATGAGCAGCGTAATCAATAAGTCATTTATGGTGTTACAAGCTTGTCTGGTTTAGACTGTAAATGCCTTCCACACTGCTCTTTTCAAAAGAGTTATGTCCTGACATGGGTTTTAAAACTTTTACTCTATATTGCCAATATGACTCGGTCATGCTGTCACCATGATAATAAGAGGTCTAGTATGGAAGAGGCCACCTAAACGCAGGCGAGCGGTGTCCAAACACAGCGCTGTGAGCCAGCGATAATGGAAAATAGACTTTAGCAGAGGGATATTGGAAAGGAGATTGAAGCTGGTAAAATGCACAGAGCAGAGAGGTGTGTGCAGAATGAGAGGCTGGAGAGGAATAAAAGGCTGGTGCATGATGGTGCAGCAAAGTTTCAATGCACTGGAGTTATGCAACAGCACACATTTGGATACATTCTGAGCAATGCTGATTATTTAGCCCGAGTATGGAGATGGTTGGCCTTTAGAAGAGGCTGGATTTGTAAAATTATAGCTTTTATTACAGAAAAAATTGATGCCATGTGTGTATTTGTAGCTCAATATCCCTACAACCCCCCCCCCCGACCTTTAATGGCAGTGGATCCCACCACCACCGAGAACCACACAAGTCAATCAGAACTGATCTCGTCACATAACTCTTGTTGGTTTGGGTGCACAAGATCCAGAATTAAATGAATTTTGGGAAATAAAAATGTGCAATACAGGCCTGAATAATATATGAGGTCAACATGAAAAGACAGCACTACCATGGTCTTTCATGTGTTGTCCTCACAGATGAGAAAATTAAAAAGATCAAATCAAAGTCATGACACAACAGGAGTCTCAAAATGCAGCAGAGGAATTGAAATGCTGACGGGAATGTAGGGACTGTTTTCCTACTGTTCCCGCTGCGAGATGACAAAACGGGGAGGGGGGACACTGAAGATGGGCACCAAGCACTCGTTGTTCCGGGTTAACCTTCATAAACAGGTAGACTACCTGTGGAGACTCAATTAGAAAGTCATTAGCCACTGACAGACTGTGGGCTAATTCCTGCCTCGGGGGAGCTCAGAAATGGGAGGGGTCAGCATGCAGGGACAAGATCACACAATAGAATCCATCACCCTGCAGCACGCCTTACAAGGACAGGAGGGTGTCTGACATGGCAGCGGGCAGACGAACGCGGCTGGAAATGAAAGTTTAGTTCCAGGCCAGCAAAATGACAAACGCAAGACTTCATTTTTTAGGTTGTTTGTGACAAAACAAACAACACCAGAGGATACAAACATCAATGGTAGTTATCGCAGTAATGGCCCAAACAGTTGTTTTTTAGAATCTGTCATCTGGACAAACAGGAGAGGAAACAATCTCTTATTGTACCATTTTCATGTTTTCATGACCTTGGAGGACAAACATGTAGATGGTGTATTGATTTTTGAAAAAAAAAAAAAAAAGGATATCTGAGCATTACTTTTCGTGTTTAACATGAATGGTGTTCTGCTTGAACTGTGGAATTTCTCCTGCCTCACGTGGACTGAATGGGTTCTCACCTTGACATAAACACATCAAAAGACCTGATTTCCATAATGTCCTCTAGCATCTGCTGCTAGACTGGAATAGGCAGCACTGGTTCCAGTTGAGAGGAGGCCTCAACGCTCCTCTCTGAGGCTGTGCTCAGGTTGCTAGGGTGCGTCGACATCTTCCCTCTGCAAGCGTTTGAGTTGACTTAAATTATAACTGCAAATCATCCGTCATTAATGCAAACGTTGGAAACCATTCAGGGTTTAGAACAGCATCCGTTCTTTATATATGCAGTTCTTTAATAAGAACTCATGTTCTGATTCAGCTCCGGGGAGGATTATAAGCTTGTCTGACATAATTACAAACAGCTGTTATTTAAATGGCAGATTTAGAATTATTACTGCCTCACCATCCATCCCACAGTTCGTACAAATACAGAGGTAGTGGGGGGGGGGGGGGGAAGGTAATCTGCAAATTATCATCAAATAGTGAAAGATGACAATACATTAAATAACTGACAGCTCTTAATCAATAATGCTCAACTACATAAAAGAATCGACTTTTAAACACTCTGAGATCCAAAAATTCAGAATAAGATGTGAGAGAGCGCCATTAGACTTCAGCCTCTCCCTGCAAAGCTCGTTCGCCTGTGAAATTCGCGGACTTCTCCATCTCAGACCGAAGTTGTTGCGCCCCCAGAGTTTTACCAGTGACGTCAGCAGAAGCCCAACTAATCTGCTAAAACTGGGTCACGCTCACATCTTCCCTCTAAAAATGGCCAATGTTGGCTGGATCATAGGTAATCATTATCAGGGCTTTAAGTGTCGATGTAAAGATCCTACACCCATGAATTTAGAGGCGCCATCAAAGATTTAGCGTCGTGCTGGCTGTTTCCTGGAAAATTTCCCCCTACGTTTTTCTTTAAGTTTGACTAATAACCTGCAAGATCAAATGCAAACATTAGGATTTGTACCAAAGGCAAAGTCATTTATATTAAATGCTAGAAAAACTCTCAAATAAACAGAAGACTAAAACATTTATAAATGCTGTTTCGTCTTAACACCAGCACTCTTCCGGTACTCTATCCAACAGAGATCGATAGCGGCAAAAATAACAGCAGTTAATGGATTGAAAAGCAAGATTTTTGTTTGCTGCAAAGTGATTAAGCAGCTACCAAAAAAGAACAAAGGAGATTCTGATACTAATTCAATACATTGGCCTTGAACGGCTCACCAGCAGATGAATAAATGATATCTTTTTCTGCAGTATCGCAGATCTGCTTTTAGTGGAGCATAACTCATTTGAAGGCAAAGCTCAGTTCTGAAGCTCTGTTCCAACAGTCATTTACTGTGGAAAACAGGCAGCAAGCTGCCTTTTAGAGATGCATGTCGCTCAGTGTCAGTAGTTTGGTGTTTTCGCTAAATCAGAGGTTTCAAACTTGGGACCTGTTGGTCACTTCAATGTAGGCACTTCCCAGTTAATATGGCTTCAGAGTGAATCTCACTCTTCACAGAGGTCCAGGAGTGAGTGATTGTTGTCAGCCTTTCAGCCAGAACAGTGGAGGGACAGATCACTGAGCCATCAGTGCCATTTATGTTTCATTGAATCCAACCCTCTGGGGAAGCCCGGAAGGACCTGTGCTGCAGAATTTGGAGCTGCATCCGTTTTTGCTTTAATTCACATGTAAACAGGCCTTAGGTCCGACAGGTGCTGCATTGGTGTGTGCACATAATCCGACTACCTGATTAATGTGCAGATTGACCAATTACAGAAATAATACATTGCAGCTCTACACAAAGCAAACGGTGCTGACAATTTTACAAACACCCTCCTCCTCGGACATTCTTTGGCCTCAGGATAATTCAGTTTGAGAGCCACACTCTGAATCAAGACATACGCTATAAAAGAGTCATCAAATCCCAGTACAAATGCGACAGGAGGTTTTGTCATCGTGACTTCGATTTCATCTAGATCCGCTGTGTTCATATTGATTAACTGCAGAGCATTCCTCAATTTCTCTGTCATCTGCCCGCCTCTCTATCTATCCATCTCTTTATCTCTTAGAATTGTGCTTGTGAGATCCGTTGATAGAGTCATGCATTATTCATCTGTGCCCTTTATGTCATTGCAAAGCTGAGCTCTAACCAAGGGGGAGCAAAGCAGAAATACAATCAATCAGGCACACTCGCCACAATGGGACACGTTGATTGGATGTCGAAGGATATCCATGTGAATAGAACAGTGTTGCAGACCTGTCTGTGCACACCAAGATTGGTTGGAGCCGTCATCTGCTCCCCAGCCAACAAAATACCAAAAACCACCTGTCTCAGGAGAGACGCTCTGGGACACAAGCCTGGATTTGGCTGACCCACTATTGCAAATGCACTGGGACTCATCTCCCTACTGGGAATCTACCTTATTAAATCCAGCGAATGGCCTCATCATGTCTTTCTAAATGCAACAAATT
This sequence comes from Tetraodon nigroviridis, assembly GCA_000180735.1. NCBI lineage: Eukaryota > Metazoa > Chordata > Actinopteri > Tetraodontiformes > Tetraodontidae > Tetraodon > Tetraodon nigroviridis. Next base: position 1,091,445 of record CAAE01015000.1, read on the forward strand.
TGACATTTAAGATAATCTTAATGAAGGAAAACTGCAGAGGTGTTGGCGCAGATGTAAACGGGCTACAGCTCACAAGTGTTAGCGGCTTCAAACAAAATGCAGAATCAGTCCCCTCAACTCTAAACTGTTCCTTATTTATCACAAAAGTCAATTTCATGGCTAATAAGTTCATTACTGTGGTCATGCTTGAAGGGCTCCCTGTGATAAAACTCACTCAGGAGCTAAGAGCTAAGCTGGTGAAGCAGAGGTCTTAATAAGGTTCCCTCAATCTGCTTCACCGATATAATGATGAAGTTAAACTCTGACCTTTAATAAAACACATCTGTGCAGACGACAGCATCCCTCAGAGTGATCTGCACTTTTTATCCCTTCTGATTATTTCTTTTATCATTTTTAGAGGTGGCAGTCTTTGCTGTATGCTAATCCTGCATTCCAGCCATGCTCCGCTGGCGTCACGCTGCAGAGGAGGTGGTGCCTTTCATGAGGCTCACATACAGGACGCGAAGCTCTACTGCTTCAAGTTCAAGTCTGTCTGACACTCAACCAGCCTTTTTTTTTTTTTCTTCTTTCTGACAAGTTTGGCGTAACACGTGTCAACATGCTGAGACTGCAGAAGCAGTGAGAGAGACTGATGCTTCTGATTGTACCTGTGATGGCAGAGCTTTTAACCGATTAATTCCGCATGCAAATTTACAGGTTATTAACATATCTGAAGAATCTCATTTCACCTTCATCTGTCTTGTCAAAAAACATTTTCATTTGAAGAGCTTCTTGCAGGCAAAGCAAAATTAAATCTGCAGTATCTTGACTGGGTTAGTGTTCATTCATTTTCTGGAACACTGAAGGTTATAGGTTCATCCTGATAAACCACAAGTGCTCAAAAATCCACCCCTGTTCTAATCTGATCATTTTTTTCTGTTAATCTACATCCTCAGCATGCGTAGCGAACCTTGAAATGTTGCTGTTAGAATGAACAAATAAACATCGGCTTGCATGTTTGTGCGGTTAAGGTTCGTGGTGCCTGTCTAATCAAATCAAACTGGCTGGCATGGCATGGCCTACATTGATTTCTAACCCCAGCTGAGAGTGGATGCTCAGATAGGATATCTCTAGATAAAACAGACATTTTACTTTTAAATTAGAGAGATTTTAAGATACAGCATTTTGGTGTAGTTGACCAGCATATGGGTGACATGGTCAGGCAAATAGAATCCTTAAAGAGGTCAAAGGTCACATGAGAAGTGCGATGACCTTTCAACTTTTTATGGTTTTAAAATGGCTGGACAGGAAACAAAGCTCTAAGAGCATTAGCTCCTTGCGAAAAGCAGCAATCAACTCCATAAATAGCTCTGACAGATGGTCCCAGGCAATTATTTATGAATAGTAATGGGAGGACCTGCATGGAGAAGTGTCACAGTTCAAAACAACATCATTCATCTCACTTTGCAATCCAGCTCCTTTCACCCAAAAAGAGGCGGTAATAGCAGAGGTAAACAGAGAGGAGGACAGAGGGTAAAGATAAAAAAAAAAAATGAAAGAAGAAAAAAGACTGTTATTTACAACTGGTGAAAGTAAACGTCCCTGACACTTAGATCAGGAAAAATAAATCCTGAAATAGAAAAATAAATCATTAAAGTATAAAATCCTATATCTGCACTGTGGTTACGCAAAACATTTAACACATACAAAATCACAACAGTGACATAAGTGTCTGTAACACTTCACTAAAAACAAAGCTCCCATCATTAAAAGTGCTTTTTCAAGGCATGCTGGCTCCAAGTGGAACGACCGGAGCGACTGAAGCGTGGAACAGCTTCTGGATTGATTAACTGATTGAAGTTCGGCTCATCAACATTACAGCACATTAGCGCTCAGTTCAGAGGGAATATCTTCTGTGGAGCATGCAGAAGAGCCCCGGCCATCCCTCAAGCCGCGCCTCATTTGCTCTTAACACATTATGACAACGGAACGTCACAGCTGGGGTGAGGAAGTTTATTCCCTGCCTAGGGAGCACGTATGGAACGTAGTAACACAAAAGTCAGCAGTGGGTAAAAACTAGCATGGAGATGACTTGGTGAGGAATTTAGTGTCGTTTTAGCAGACCAAAGGCTAATATGATCCCTGACCTACTGTCCACTTTCTAAAGGCAGACTACAGGTTGGGTCACAATGTTGGACAGCATTGTTAGTAGAAAAAGAGTAAGATAAGTGGAGCGCAGATACTCTGAATTTCAATTTTAAAAAGGCAAAAAGAGTTGGCTGGATATTCTGCTGAGTCTGCATCATATCCACTGTTATATCTGGGTAACTGCATGAATGCAGGGACTCGCCATGTGTTTTTTTAATTTTTTTCAATCTCATCATTACTCCACCCACCACATCTGCCATACATGTAAAAAACCATTTAATTTAGGACATTATCCCCATGAGTTTTCCATGACTTTTCTGGGTCAGGATGATAAGAGCAACACACTAAATCTATGTTTCTTATCTACACATGATGATGGGTGGGTTGACATTTTGGCTTGCGTTGATTGGCATGCCCTAATAATAGGTACCTACATGTTGTAAAGGTTTTATTCTGTTGCTGAGGCTGTAAAAAAAGGGTTGTACTTTTGCTACAAAAGACTCCCCGTATGTGATTGACTTCTAGGACATACAGGCAGAAACCAGAACACGGATACTCCACTGACACCAGTGATACAAGCCAGTGAAAGTAAAGATGGCACAATAAAAAAAGGTCCCTTTTCATCAAAGGTCACAACATGGTTATAGTTGTTTCTTGGTTGTACAATGTGTACAAACCTTATCAAATTGGCAACGATCTGCCAAGTTGCTGCTTATGTTAAGCCTAATGTAGTCAGCTGGGCGGCTTCAGCAGTTAGGAGCTGTTATTGTCCTTTAGTGTCTACAAAACACTTAACCTTTGTCTCGAAAATCCAATTACTACCTTCACCCAGGAGATTTTGTTGTCACAGGGGTATTTGTCTGCCTTTTAGTGGGTTTATAAACAAACAATATTAGAAGGAATTCGAGATTTATGATCTTAATGGAAAGAGAAAGCAGTGTGCAATTATGAAACATCGAAAATGACTCACAAACAAAACTTGCATTTCAAACTGAAATGGCTAAGATCAGCTGTTTTGAATGCATCATTTTGCTGTTCACACTTCATCATTTCATAGAAAAAGTGTGCACCACCTGCCTCAGTAGAGCACCCAAGCCCAGATACAAATCTCATGGTCTTGCGTGCTGTGTGCGTGTCTGTGTGCGTGTGCGTAGGCGAACAAACTCCTACAAGAGTGTGAGCTTTAGTGCCTCCTTCTTCAGACAGCTTCTTTCCTATGCCTGCATCAGTCCTTCATGAGGACAGGGGAATTTATGAACATATCTGCGCGCAACTTCCTAACAACTACATAGCAACGCAGAGAAACGCAGTGCAGATGGTGGGAGGGAGCAGGATAAAGAAAAACAGACCTCGGTGAAACTAATGGTTGCAATAAGCATTTTCTAGACACATTATGCAACTTCCACTTTTGGTGTGGACGTCACAAAAATATCACGACTACACGGTCATGGGTGCTATTATTTTAAAAACCTGTGCTAAATGCATAAGAGGTAGTTTCTTTTCCATGCAAGAAAAAAAAAAGAATCCTTTGACGAAAGACAGATGGCCTGAAGCCCATCCTGAGAGTGCCTCTCCCTGTATTTTCTTTCAAAGTCACAACTCCACATTGGACAGACAGAGCCCTGTTGCTCGCCATCTGCTTGGCAAAGGCGGCAGAACGTGCCTTTTCTTGCCTGAAACCTCTCCTGTCAGGAGACATTTAAATATGCGCTCTCATAAAGACAACTACTGCAGTCAGCATACACTTCAGGATGCGCTGCATTACTGACCGCCATTCACAAAGTCACAACAGCTTGCTCCATTGTAATTACGTTGGCAAAGAACAAAAACTACTTGTTTTATGGCAACACACAAGTGATCACAAGCTCTGGCTGATGCTAAAAGACCATCTGAATAAAGGCTGGCCAGTTGGTAGATGTTTGTTCTGCTGATACCTCCTGGTGAACATCTTCCAGAACACAAGAGAAATCCGATCTCTCCCGATCATTCAGCCGGCAAAACCAATTACAGTCAATTTGTCAAATGAAACAAAATCTAATCTGTTTAATGATTCAAGACTACTTTATACAAGGCCTATAAATGGCTCGTTTGGGTCACCGTGTCTTCAGAGCTTAATGTAACCAGAGTAAACATCGTGAGGAGCACATATATCAGTTTCAGTGCTTTAATTAGAAAACAGGCAGCAGGCAGCGGTCGTTAATAGTGCCCTACGTGATTGTAAACAATCTGGAATTAAGGAAATCTCCCCCACCTAAAATATATCACAGCACAGTGATGACACATTCTAACAGCAATACAGAAATACTCAAGTATAAATAAAATTTGGTCAAAATAATAGCCAAAATAAACTGGTATATTGGGTGCACAGGTGCAAACAAAATAGGAAAATGCCCTGCTACTGTTGGCTTAATAGCAAACAACCTATATAGCATAACCTGTAGTGATAATACAATAGGTATATTAAAAGAGATGAAGAAGATCCATGTTTTAGTCATGTTCGAACATTTTGCATATCGAATAAAAAGTGAGAGTTGGTAATTTACATTTTCTCCATCTCATTTCAATATCCAAGTCACTGCACCTGGATTTCTGCAGCAATGACAGCCAATGAGCAGATTAGCATGCTCCGCGCACAGAGAGACTGAAGACACAATTAAAGCATTTGTTAATGCCAGAGGGAGATCTAAATGATGTTCCTGATTCTTTAGACCTGAAATGGGCAGATTTCTGCTGATCAAGTCAGATGAGCCATGCACAAAGCACGCCACGGATGCATTACATGATTGAACGCCAGCCAGCCACAGTGGAATCATCAGGCCTGAATTCAGATGCAGACATACAGCGATTAAATAGCATACATCTGCCTAGTTTGTTGTTTTTCTTTAAGCGCACACATTTTCAAACGTGGTCACGTTCACAGCGAAAGCTGTTGACGGTACAACCAGTCCTGTGTTACCTTGACCCCCAGCCAGACAATAAAAGGCAACAGCCTGGTTACACGTATAGACGGGGCCAACACCCTGCTGCTACCACCCACGCAGGCTGTCGCACTACTTACTAACATTCCACTGACGCACCAAGACCAAACCAAAGTCCCCCCGGTGTCTCTGATGCCTGAAGGTAAACAATTTACAGACAGTAATTTAGAGATGTCAGTCTAATTGCAAAGACGGCAGAGACTAATTGTGAAGATGACAGGGTAATCTTGATTTAAATTCTACACCTGAGTGCCATCAGCACAGAAAATAATTATCACTCCTCAATACAGACAAAAATAGACTCGACACTGCATCCAACTTTAAAAAACACACTTAACTTCTGTATTCTTAGAAGAAGTGATCCTGGGTTTGTAGGGTACACAATTTAGGTCACATTCAGATTCCTCCGATTTCCTCCCACCCTGAGTTAGGTAAATGTTTTTACTTTTCTGACTGAGAATATTTTTGTATTGATATGGATGTAGGTGGCATCATAGCTTTGTGTTTTTTTAATGAATATACTGTAAATCAACACCACCCTCAAATATGTACTTTTGTTGAAAGGTGGTAAACTTTCGTTCTTGTTTCTGCAAGGTGCATCAGGGCTGAGATGGCAGAAGAGGCGGAAAAAGTAAAAAAGTTGGGTCAGAGATCTAAGATGCTGTGAAGATTCCCAGCTGGTGTGACAGACGTGGAAAAAAAGGTGCTGATCTTTGAGCCGCGCCAGCCTGAGGCAGGCCTTAATGAAGCGATAGCAGCTGAGGAAGAAAGGGGTCATCCTGGCTGTCAGAGCCAAGCCAGTGGCCCATTAGTGGTGAACTGCCCACAAGTGAAGCCTGGCTGCAGAGGTGCAACTGGATACAAGACAGCTAACACCAGCTAATTATTGTTGGGTTTGAGTGAAGAATGTGAGAGTGAAGGGAACGATGCAGGAGCAAGAGGCAGGGTGGGGAAGACGGCCACGACGCACAGCCGAATCACTGGATCACACCGTCTGTCGACAAGGTGTAATAACAGAGCTTTGCTGTCAGTATTGGCTTTCATTTTGAAAAAAAAGAGAGAACAAATAAATAAATGATTACCAAGTTCAGAATGGAGCTACTATATTCGGTTTAAATAAGGTATTTCTTGTGAAGATAGTAAATATGTATCCTTGCACAAAGAAAAATAACTTTGCTTATTAGCAGGCCCCCTGTTGGTGCTCACAGTCAATCCATTTAAGGTTAATCCCTTGTTTCTCCCCAAAGAGTAGCAGATCAAAGAATGAAGATAAAGGCAACCAGAACAAGCAAAGTTTAACAGGATCTGCAAAAAGGCCACAGTGTTCCCACCACATGACTTTTCCAACCATTACAGCCAAAAAGGTGGAACTATACTTTTAAAATAAGATGCTGGTAAATCTAATTAAGCGGTTATACACAGTAAATCAATATCAGTTACTAATTTTACTAAAATCCACGATACACTGACAGTGCAAGTCTCTGAATTCGCTCAAGAATATCTTGTTTCCAAAAAGGATGCATTTCCCAGTAACCCGAGCTCTCATGGGGCAGAAGCATGACCAGACAAAATGTGAGTGCAAACAAGCGCTCTGATGGCTGCAGGGAGGAGCATGAATGTGTGCATGTGTGTGTTTATCTGCGGCCTGTGTGTGACTCTCCTCGCTGCATGTCCCCCATCTGTTTACTCTTACACCTCCCTTTGGGTGAGCACAGGGTTGTGCGTACACTCGCTTGCATTCCCACGCCTTGGCTGTAGCTTTCTGGACATGGCTAACGTAAACAGATGCTGCGCCGGACAGGAAATGGCCGACTTGTGAGAGCCTGACGACTTAGGGGCGGCTCTTTGACAGAGCTCAGTGAGGTGGCCACAGCGCAGCAGGAAACAGTGAGACCTTGATGTTGCTAACCCAGCGTCGAGGATGAACATCTGTCGATGGTTGTTACAATCCGCAGCGCCATGAGGACAGTAACACAACTGAGCACAGTTACACACAACTGCAGACCAGACAATAAACCTAATGAGAAAGAAGATGAGAATAAATGTTATGAAGGAGAGTATATCTTCAAGCTGAAACTGATGCGACCTTTTCTGAGAACATCCTTTACAGACTTGATTTACTGTTTTGTGCTGAAGATGGTTTATGTTGAGTGGCCGAGGATATTAAAAAAAAAAAAAAAAACAGCAACATAATTCTCTCAATGTCTGAAAGACGACCCAGGTCTATATAAAGTTTGACCATGAAGCGTGCTTACGATTTATGGAAAAGACTTCAGATCAGGTGCCTGCAGACTGCTGCGCCATTTAAAAGCAGACACTCCATTAGCACTTAGCAGTTCTGGTAAAATCTAGAGTAAATCACGGGGGTACCACAGCGGCGCAGGATGGCTGGTTTCAGATAATAAAGGTTTGTGAAGTGAGACTTCTGGGACTGCTGTTTTTCATGCCACATCACATGACTGTGTGCTCTCTAAAAGAGGCAAGTAACAAAATTTTCTCTTTTCTGTTTGATAACAGCAATATTCTACATGCAAAATACACCAAAGGCGTCAAAACACAATGCGTCATAAGCCAACAAAAGCCAACATCAGACAGGACATTCATACAGTTAATTCATGGCTGACTGCAGGCTATCACCAGTCAAAGTGTGAAAAACTGCATATCAGGCAGTGGACTCTGGGGAACTAAGTAAATGAAATATTAATGCAAATGAAATATTAACGCCATTCTTTCCTGATAGTAAACTTCTAGGTTCAGGGTTTTTACACCAGCAGGTTTAGCATTATTTAAAACAAGAGTTGAGTAAACTTAAGTATTAAAGTAAATATAACCGCTTTGCCTTTCACATATTTCTCCCTTTGTGTTTTTACACTTGACACCTATGTCATGTGATAAGCAAGAGGAGGCAAAGGAAATCATCAGCTAGGCTTCATTAAGGCAAAAAAGTGCTGCATCCATTAGTTTCATCAGGTGTAAAATTTTGAGAACATTAGCAATGTTTCCTCATTACAAAGGAAATTCAGACCCCCCTCCCCAGCCCCCCACCTCCTATCAATGTTGAGCACCATATTAGCTTCAAACTGACTAAAACATTCACCTGCAATGATTAAAGTGTCAATTAAATAACGCATGATGAGTTTTCTGAAAGCCTTAATGTTCAGTTTATTAGGTGAGCGATCCATGCAGCAGCAGATGCCAACATCTTTGCTAGAGGCTGTCAGGTAATGGGATGCCCTCTGGCAGTAATTGCATCTGAAAAATGAGCCGAGATGAAGGAACGGGAGGTTGGTCAAACTCTGACTGATCTGACGAACAGACTTAATTGAAACTATCAATCAGAGATGGTATCTCTTTTTCCGTACTTTCACTCTTCTGGATAAACCACGACTACCACTCACAGGTGTAAGATTCACCTGTCAGTCCATTTCCACACCTCCCAGAATCTATGTATGGGTGCAGAATTAGAAAAAAAAAAAGTGTTACAATCCTCATCATCACATTAAGTGCAAAAATGCAACACGTGTTTAGTGTGTCAGGAAAAAAAAAACCAACTCAGAACTTCTAGCTGCGTGTGCCAAGTCAACCCTGCAGCAAGCTGTCATCTTAGCTAATCGTTTCATAAAAAAATAAATAAATAAAAATAAATACAATGATATCACTGTCACCAACAACACAGAGTGGACAGAGTCAGAACAGAAGGAGATACCTTCTCTAGCTGAAGAAGAAAGGGTTAAACCCATTACAGAGGACCAATCAGGAATGGGGGAGCTCTGCAAACCTCCGCAGTGAGAGAGAGAGAGAGAGAGAGAGAAAGAGAGAGAACGAGAGAGAGAAAGAGGGAGAGACGGTGGGAGAGAGGAGAGCAGAGCAAGCGATAGAGAGATAGCAGAGTGTGATGGTTTACACTCCCTCACAGGCAGTGAGTTAGTACCGGGTGGGAGGGATGGAGCCAAAAGAGTTTGTGTGGTGATGAGTTCACACCCGTGTGGATGGATGAAGGAAAAATAGGCAGGAGGGAGAAAAAAGAAGAACCTTTACATTGCTCGGAGGACTGTTTGGCTGTCTTGGAAGGAACGAACATGTGTCAGTTTTGTGACCGCTGGGTTTTGGTGGATTAGCGCTGGAAGTGGCGGTTTTGGCTGACCTAGATTATCGCAGAGCTGCAACGAGGATGAGGAGAGAGGTGTGTGGAGCAGCTCCGGAGCGTCTGTGTTTACCCAGCACGGTGAGCTTGGCTGTGTTCTAATGGGGCACTCTACTTATTGCTCTGCCAACAGAATGTCGATAAACGCCTAAAATGGAGTAATGGCTTGAATAACAAGATTTTGATTTACAATAAACAACATTCTGACATGCAAACATCTTGCAGCATATACTCTGCAGATGTAAGTGATACGCTTTTAAAGTTCATTGAAGATATTTGGATTTTTATCTTGCTACAACACTCACACAGCATCATTTTTAACAATTAACTAGGAAATCTGTAAAAATATTTGTTTTATTAAAAATAGAAAAAAATGCCTCTCTAATAATAATAATAATAATAATAATAATAATAATAATAATAATAATAATAAAAACAAGAAACACTGGGCCTGGTAATTTCTTCACACTAGGTGCTTTATATTAGAGCCTTGTGAAACAACCTTGAAGGGTGACCGACATGTTTCCCTGAGGAGATTACAAGGATCTTACAGTGACATGCAACGGGGCATCCCATACTGATTATGAATGTCAAATAATCCATAAAATGTGCAGAACTTGTGCAAATGGAAGATAGAAAAATATTTTTCCATACATGGCCAAAAAATAAATGTTGTGCATCATGCAATGCACAGAAATACACACACTATGCTAATGAGCTTTCCTGCTACCTTTCTACAGAAGATACGTTAATTTTTACCAATACATCTTCCACTCCACCATTTCTCATTCCTCCTATTCTGCCACCCATTACACTGTTGTTTTTCTCTCTTTTCAGATCATTGAACGATGGTGAAGGACAGACAGATGACATTGTATATACAGCAACCACTTCCTGACGTCCAGGTCTTGACTGGGATGTCTTATCGCTAATCTGAGAGGCTCTGGACTCTTCTGTTCTCTGCACTGACTACCTCACGAGGATGACCTTTTCCCGATGCACCAAATCAAACTCTTTTTCCACGCACATGTAAAATGTGACCGCGATATTTCTTCACAGTAATTGGACTCAGATGCTGATTCTAATAATCGCGGCACGTCACCAGCGACTGGAGGTGCGGCATGGCGAAGAGCAGCCTGGAGATCTCCTCTCTATTTGAAAGTCAGCAGTGGCTGGAACCTGGCGTACAGAGAGTGATGCCAAAGATGGAATGCAGAGATCGTTTCCATTAGTGCTCCAAGTGGAAAATGGGCCTGGACACCGCCTGGACACGCTGAGCGCTGCTGGGTAGACTGTGGACATTTGGGAGTGTGAACTGAGCTCTTCGGCGACCGAGAGACTCTTTTTTTGTTTGGAATACAGGCAAACGGATACAACTCCATTCAAATCTCCAACCATCATCTCACAGAGGACCAAAACACTTATAGTGCAACATTTCAGTCCTGCTCAGGGGAAAGTGTCTTCTTATGTCTCTGTCATCTGTGTCCTTGTTGGACTCTAACAGGAGGTGACTCTCGGTTCTCATCCCTGTTACACTCATCCATCATTGCTCCCTCCATCACCAAAGCAAATGGACCATAATGTGTGGGAGATTTTAGCATATACCCTTTAAAAGAAACACAGCGCGTACAGCTGGCTGGTTTCCTGGCTTACCTGCTGACGGGCAGCTCAACGTCTTGGGTGAAGAGGACAGGTGCTTTTCTGGCTGTCAGCCTCTTTGGGATGAACTAGCAGCACTGGGAAAAGCCTCGCCAGAGGGCTCTGCTGCAGGGCAAACACAATTCCATTGGCTATGTTTGTGAGATATGCTCATCTCTCTGGACTTAAGAAATCGACGGCCTGACTGCGCGGCCTTGGTGTTCAGATAGTGCTGGAGAAACGGTAAATTTAAAAAAAAAAAAAAAAAAACCTCTGATATTTGCTGTAGTCCAAAATCTACAAATCTTAACACAAATGTTTTTTTTTTTAAATTTTCTTGCTTGATTACAGCTGGGTATAATTTGCTACAGCACATTCTTGTGAATGAAGCTATTTGATAAGAATAACGATAATACAGAAATCTGTTTCAAGATATATAAAGGACTTAATCATGCCAATTGAGGGAGACAATCGAAACAGAAGGAAATACTAGGAAAAGGGTTTCACGGGCATTCGCATGCCCGATATAAGAAAAGAAGTCTAATTGAAAATCAAGAAGCACCTTTGTTATTTGGCAACTTGTAGAATCACCTTGAACAAGATTTCTGTCTCATTAGATCTCTATGCTTGCACAGAAGCTGCTCTGGAACCTGTCCTGATAAACTCAAATCTGTTTCTTCACAGGATAATGCATATCCTCCCCTGCCAGAAACAAGAAGCCACCATGAGCAACGTCACGGTCACAGACAACACCGAACCCATCAGCCACACCATGAGTACGGCCAGCCCCAGCCCCAATCCCTACCCCTTAAGTTTTCAAGTATCCATTACTGGATTTCTCATGCTGGAGATCCTCTTGGGCCTGAGCTCTAACCTGACTGTTTTGGCCCTCTACTGTATGAAATCAAATCTCATTAGTTCCGTCAGTAACATCGTGACTATGAACCTTCATGTCCTGGATGTCCTGATCTGTGTGTGCTGCATCCCTCTTACCATTGTGGTGGTGCTGCTTTCCTTGGAAAGAGACACCGCTCTGGTCTGTTGCTTCCATGAAGCCTGTGTCTCATTTGCTAGCGTTGCCACTGCTGCTAACGTCCTGGCCATCACCCTCGATCGCTACGACATCTCAGTCAAACCAGCCAACAGAGTGCTTACTATGGGCCGTGCTCTGGCCCTCTTGGCTGCAATTTGGGTGCTATCCTTTATTAGCTTCCTCGTTCCCTTTATCGAGGTGGGTTTCTTTGCCCAGGGGAATGCTGAGCTGAACCAGACTGTGGTGGAGAACGTAGTCCACGCGAACCAGTACTACACAGAACTGGGACTTTATTACCACCTGCTGGCCCAGATTCCCATTTTCTTCTTCACTGCTGTCGTCATGCTCATCACCTACTCAAAAATCCTGCAAGCTCTTAACATTCGCATCGGCACGCGTTTCCACGCATCACAGAAGAAGGCTCGCAGGAAAAAGCGTCCATCTATGACAGCGATGACAACACAGCAGGAAGCCACGGACGCATCCCAGAGCAGCGGCAGCCGCAACACTACCCTGGGGATGCGCACCTCGGTCTCTGTCATCATTGCACTGCGCAGGGCCGTGAAGCGCCACAGAGAACGACGAGAACGCCAAAAAAGGGTTTTCAGAATGTCCCTCCTGATCGTCTCCACCTTCCTTCTGTGTTGGACACCAATCACAGTACTCAACACGGTCATCCTGAGCGTGGGACCCAGCGACCTCATGGTCAAGCTGAGACTAGGTTTCCTGGTCATGGCTTACGGGACCACCATCTTTCACCCTCTGCTCTACGCCTTTACGAGGCAGAAGTTCCAGAAGGTCTTAAAAAGCAAGATGAAGAAGCGGGTAGTATCAATCATTGAGGCAGACCCCACGCCCAACAACGCCATTATCCACAACTCGTGGATTGATCCAAAGAGGAACAAAAAAGTGACATTTGTGGACAAAGATGCCCAACAGAAATGTATTTCTTCTGAGGACGTGGAGTGAAAGAATCTGTTGTTTGATCCAGCAACAGTCAACACAAGCAGCTAAAACTGACAGCAGGTCAGGATAATAAAAGGGAAACGTTAATCCAAAGCAGTAACAAATACCCTGTACATTAGAATGTAAAAAGTGGCTAATTTATTACTATTTATTGACAGCAAAAGTAGATTTCATAGATACACCAGATTATTATAAATACTGCATGTCTTTTTTGTAACATAGCAACATAAGGTACATAACAGCTTAAGGTACATATGATGTTGAAATAGAGAGAAGAAATTGTTATGTATATGTATATTTCTAATAAATTTTGTGTTCACTTACGTAACGTAGCAAGCGACTTCCTCTCCTCCCCTCCCCCAAATGACATATTTGTGATAGTAGCAGCTGTGAGATTATTCCCATCTATCACGGTGTCACAACCATCCCCAGCGACCACTGACCTTATTGCCCAGAGGCCCTCTGGGAGAAGGCCATCAGACTCAAACGGGCCTGTAGGTGCGAATCCAAACGGATAAAGATAGAACAGAAAGGAAGTGGTAATTTTGTCCAACTTGTATGCGACTGTTCCCGCTCACAGCTTCTGGAGTTGACGAACAATAACAGCACAGACAAAACAGAACACCACGGCTGTCATCATTCTCTTTGAGCCGATCCAGACGTACTTAACTGTTGTACTTTACCATGCGAGCATCTTTCAAATCATAATTGTTTTGGTCTGATGAACTGAGCACAGATGTATTGTGTAGAAGCAGGAACTCCAGCAATGGCATTCGCCAAACGCTAAGAATAACAAAAGAAGGTTTAGTTCCGAACAGGAGTAAAATCCCAGAAAAGTCTGTTTTCAGGGCAGGTTTTTAATCAAACTAATAAATGGGTTCAAAATAGTTCTATTATTGTTGTTCTCCTAACATTAGTGCAGAACAACCAATCTAGTTTTAAAAAGTTTCTTTTTTTTTGCCCAACTTGTTGTTTAACTAGCTAAATTTCTTGAAATAATTTATAAATACACAGTAGCTTTCCCATAGTTAAGCTTCTACAATGGGGAAAAAAGTGACAGTTTATTACGTTCAGCCTGCGCTCTAATGCAATAAACCCAAATCTGGATGCAGACTGCAGAAATACAACATCCATTAGCATATAAGGTCATTCTCAGCTATTCCGGAGGTTCGCTTCATTACAATCCCTCGGTTAGAGATTAAACTACGTTTCAGATTAGAACATGCTGAACACGGCATGGCTGAATGGATGCACATAGGTGCTCATGTGCACGGAGCCCTCCTCCTCACATGTGAGTAATGAGCTTATTATATCGTTGCTGTCTCAGGTACACAAGGAAAGTGAAGAGGCCGTCAGATCCTAAGATGATCAAATGCTTCTTTGGCAGCCAGCGAGCATGACGAAGAACTGATATGGGAATATTGATGCAAGGAAGGTTCTTTATAACCCCGCTGTAAACAGGCAGCGAGGATGTCGCGCCTGGAGGGCAAGCCTGTGATTGAAAGTGGAGATGGAATCAGAGCCAGCAACAGATTAGCTGACAGAGGAGGGAAAAATGACCTATGAGATGAGACATTAGGCCAAAGGATAAATGGAACACACGCGTACTGTAGTCCCAACCTTGGGGACGAGAATATGAAAGTAACCACCTCGTAACATTATTAACATTCCTGTGCGGCCATTATACAAATGGGTGCCATCTGTTCCCAGCACATGCAAGATTTTAGCCGTAGCTCAAATGTCAGGTACAATTTTTAACGTCATCAGTGCTGCTGAAAAATCATTTGTATTGACTGAGTCCTAAAATTATATCGCAAAAACCAATAGTATTTACAACTACCAGAAATCCAGGTCAGAGTTTGTTTGTCAAACTGGGGTACAGCCAGACAGCCATGACATTATCCATTACAATCGAGCTCACTTCCTGTTAGTCATCTATGTATAAATAAAAACACACATACAACATTTTTATATTTCTCTTATTTTTTTTTCTCTGTATGTTGCTGCTGGGACACTAAAATTTCCCCATTGCAGGATGATAAACATACTCATTATATATGAGCCTAGTCATACGCTCTCAGCTTCTCAGTTTTCATTTTCACACAGTTAATCGTAATTTTAAAAACAATACCACAAGGGGTAATCGTGTTTCTCGCTAGCTCTTATGAACACACATCAAGGGCAACATTCCCAGCAAGTATTGTGGATGGGTCAACATTAACAAACGGCCTCTATTACTTGGGTCTAACCCGAGGTGACCTTTAGAGGAAAAACACAGGTCAATACTCCACTAAAGTCAGTGATGCTTCACCCTGCACAATGAGGCATCACAGAACACCATGTAGAGTCACTTGACCTCAGTGCGTCCTGTCCCCCCTCCGTCTCCCATATTTCCCATTGAGGCCTGTCACCATCCCTGTCCTATACATTATTTTCCCGCCTCCCTTGCTCAAAGGCTGCTCTGAAACTTGCTCTTGCCCGGTTCAGATGCCATCTCTTCGGAGCCCCTCTCAATGCAGCTGCAGACACAGAATAAAAGCCTGGAAAATCACATTACTCTGTCCATATGGGGACTCTATTGGATTAGGTCAGTGAACACTCAACTGTAATTCTGCTATTGTAGAGAAAGTCAGTTGAGCACCCCAGTCAGCACAGATTGACAAATTGTTGGCTCTGGTCATTTTCTAAATGCAACTCTCACCAAGAGATGTCTGGAGAGGTGAGGGACACATCCTACAGCCACAAGACATATGACTGTCATATACGGCTTTCAGCCTGTGTACCAGCACAGCCATGACCTCAAGGAACCGAAGGCAGACATATACAACAGAGCGTGACCTTTACCTGCTCTGACCCTAATGGCATTATAAGAGCAGCACCGGAGGGAAATGACACACTAATCTGCATTGAAATCAATGGTGTGTAGTTAAATGACCTTCAACGGACATCCTAAAGATACAACGCAGCCTTTTCCATGACATAAGCTCTGTATTAAAAGGCAAATTAAAATTGTGGGTTATACCTGAACAAAAGACCAAGTAAATGCCAGTAAGTCTGGAACTAACAGCATTTCAAGTGCCCAACTTCACAAAAAAATCTAATTTCTAAAAACTTCAAAACACAATTTTAGGTTCCCATTTTGATTTATGTCAAAATCAAAAATGGAAGCTAAACTATAATGGAATAAGTTCAGAGGCATGAAAGATTAAACTCAGGTGACAGCTATTTCAGGTGACATCGTCCTTCTGGTTTGCTGGGCAGAACAGGGCTGCTGAAAGTGTGTGGACCCGAGAGGACACAAATAATTCATTTCTTTCTGGTTTATAGCCTCTACCTCACTGACTTTTTATTACATCCATGTCAGGGTATTTTCCTACACTGTAACCTTCAAAAAGGAACTATTTCTATTTTCACGGAAAACCAGGTACATTTTGAATGAACGTTGACACATAATAAATTAGGTAGAGCATTTCCCTTCACTGCTTGTAAAAATAGTTCAAAGCTGTGTTTAAATATAGATAAGCCCTTTAATACCGAACTTGTTGCTTTGTATTTATTATGATTTCTACACAACACCTCCTGATCTCCTCTTATCACAGCTCTCTGTGTTTCTACCCTAACAGAAAGTGCATCCTGAAATAGTGTTGCTGGGTAACAGCCCATACAAGCTGCAAACTTATCATACGCACCTACTTCTAGGCCAAATATCTGTGTGTGAGTGCTTTGGTTTACAGAGCTAAAATTACTATTATTATTATTTTTTTTATGTTTACTGGCTTGTTTTGTACCCTGTTCATATTAAAACTGAAATTATGGTAAAAAACTAAAGATGATTTAAAACAAAAACAAAAAAAGAGAAAATATATAAAACACACAATCAATAATTACGTCTAATTAGTATCCATACCACTGATTTCTACTCTCTGATTTCTGGGAAATAAACATAATGTGATTTTAAGCTTAATTTAAGTTTGTGGATATTTTAATACAAAATCATAAAAATAAAGAGTGATTACTGGAAGCATAATTGACTGAAATTTCTATTGCCAAAAATACATACACTAAAAGCACAATCAAAATACTTTATACCACAACAAAATAAATGTCATTTTAGAGACAAAAAAAAAAAATGAAAGAGAATTCAAATAATTCTTTGTTCTACTTACTGGCAGAACATCGTGGCTGCGAAAAACCAACACCGCGTAAACTGCAACGCCCACAGAGAGTGGGATGACTGAGTGTCAGAAGCAGTCAGCCATGTTCTCCATTTCTAAGGAAATTCAGAAACGACAACATTATTATAAGGAAGGATATTTGGTGTTTGTGCCTCAAGGTCCACGGTACAAAATTAGCAGTTTGCAGTACATTTTCACAACTGTGTTCCAAAAGTAATTTGACTAACCCAACCTGTTTATGTTACTAATTGAATGAACAAACCTTT